>VZUI01054028.1:0-26906 GCA_013401135.1 Cettia cetti
CCCTCAGGATCCTCCAGCCCCTGCCCAGCTCCCTCAGGATCCTCCAGCCCCTGCCCAGCTCCCTCAGGATCCTCCAGACCCTTCCCCAGCTCTGCTCCCTTCCCTGGATGTTCTTCCCAGTGTTTGGACCAGTTGAGAAACCCATTTATTTATTTAAAATCTAGCAGCCCTCCTTCTACTCCGCTATTTTTGTCATTTCCAAGTGCCCTTTGCTCCTGGGAGGAATTTTGTCAGCTTAATGAGCCGCCAGTTAATCAGGAGCAAAATCACAACTCGGCCTCCTGCAGGGGAATATTTCTTATTTATCTGCCCCCAGCCTGAAGAAACCTTTAGAACCACGATTTACAATAAAAAAAACTAAGCAACAAAAAAACCCCACAAAATCCCTAAAACTGCTCGGTTCCTTTTTATCCAAAGCATTCCTGATGCCACAGGATTGTCAGCACTTGTGTCAGCAGCATCCAGCCAGGAGAGAAATGGATGTGGAGCGTTTATTCCTGCAGGGAAGGCGACAGCTCGGAGCATCCCACAGGGCTCAGGTCAGCACCAGCCTCAGTCCCGGGGATAAAGGTGGCTCCATGCCTTATTCTCCATGAAAATATCAGTAGGAACCTCTCAATTATGGAAAATATATGCAGAGTCCTCCCAGCAGGAATCAGACAAGGATATTGTGCTTTTTTTCCCCTGGTTTTTTTAATGATTCCCAGCCCTTTGCTGTCCCCTCCATCACCCCACGGATCCCAAAGTGGGGGAAAAGCAGGGGAGGAAGGAAAAGAGGCGGGTCCAGGTTTTCCAGAGGGATAAAATGGTTATTCAGGGGGATAGAATCCTTATCCAGAGGGATAACTCCCATGGCAGGGTGGGAGCTGATGGGGATTTTGGATTCGGGGGAAGATCCGGAAACAGAAACAAACCTGGGGATTTAACAGGACCCTGGAGCTGTGCTGGGAGGGGTCTGGCTCCAAGATCGGCTCTGATGGGATCAGAATATTCCAGGGGCTGCTGTGCCATGGATTGGCTCAGTCCCGGAGCCGAGGGCAGCCCTGGGTGGGGGTCTGTCAGCCTTGGGCAGGGATGGACACCCCAGAACCACCTGGATGTGACACCTGGGGACGTGGTGGCCTTGGCACTGCCAGGGACTCGACGGTGGCAGAGGTTTTTC
Organism: Cettia cetti; assembly: GCA_013401135.1. Classification (NCBI taxonomy): domain Eukaryota; kingdom Metazoa; phylum Chordata; class Aves; order Passeriformes; family Sylviidae; genus Cettia; species Cettia cetti. The sequence goes on from VZUI01054028.1 coordinate 1,163, forward strand.
CAATGTTAATTCCATGGAAAACCAGCAGCTGCCATCTCTCCCTGCCAGGGAATCACCCAGTGATATTCCAGATTTTCTGACAATTTTGGATGCAGCTGGGGGCTGTGGGGAGCTCTGCTCCCCAATTCCCACAGCTCCCTCTCATTGGGATTCCCATTTTCCTTTTGCCTTTCCCTGCAGAGCCCGGATTTTGTCAGAGCTTCCCATCCCACAGCTGGAGCCCAGCAAAACCATTTTAATTCCTAGGAAATCCCCAGCTCTACACGGTCAGGGAGGCTGCTCCAGTATTTCCTGCTCTGTGGAATTCCAGCAGAGTAGAACTGACAGGAGCTGGTCACAGATCCCTGTGGAAAAGCCCCGGGTGGATTTGAAGGGATTTTAGGGCGGTTTGGATTTACTGGGAGGGAAGGGTGGAGTTTTCCAAAGGCACAAAGCTCCTGAGGGACAGAGGAGGGAGCGTCTGGAGCCGGGCGGGAAACGAGGGAACCCACAAGGAGGAAGATGTTGAACACGGATACAAAGCCCAGAAAATTCCACACAAAATGCCAGGGGAAGCTCCCCAGGGGTACGGAAATCCCTGGGGACCCTCCTGTGCCAACACCACATTCCCACTCCCAACCCTGCGTCCCCTCAGGGATGTCTCGCTGTCCCCCAGGGCCCCAGCACACACCGAGGGCCGCGGGCAGAGGCTGCGACAGCACCAACGCGCTCTCCTCCCTGTCCTTCACTCCAAGGGATCCCCATCCCGAGGGATCCCCATCAGAGGAATCCCCATCCAAGGGATCATCATCCAAAGGGATCATCATCCAAAGGGATCCCCATCTGAGGGATCTCCAACCAGAGGGATGCCCATCCCAAGGGATCCCCAGCCTAAGTGATCGCCATGCTGAGGGATCCCCATCCAAAGGGTTCCCCATCCAAAGGGATCCCCATCCAGAGGGATCCCCATCACAAGGGATCCCCATCCAAAGGGATTCCCATTCAAAGTGATCATCATCCAAAGGGATCCCCATCACAAGGGGTCCTCACCCAAAAGGATCCCCATCCTGAGGGATCCCCATCCCAAGGGATCCCCATCCAAAGGGATCTACATCCAGAGGGATCTCCATCCCAAGGGATCCCCATCCAAAGGGATTCCCATCCAAAGTGATCATCATCCAAAAGGATCCCCATCCTGAGGGATCCCCATCCCAAGGGATTCCCATCCCTTCCTGCGATTCTCCTCCTCCGCACAGCACCGAGCAATGCCTGGGCTGAGGAACGCCGAGAGCCGAGGGCGGTGGGATGAGGGATTTCCATGCAGCCACGGCCAAAGCACCACGGGGAGGGCTGGGCCATGCCGGGGCCATGCCAGGGCCATGCTGGGGACACGCCGGGGACACTCCGGGGACACTCTGGGGACACGCGGCCGCCGCCTGTCTCACCTGAGCTGGTGGTAAAGGTAATGTACGAGTGCTCGCTGGGGTGGGACCATATGGGGAACACCCACAGCTTGTACATCATCCCCGGCGTCAGATCCGCCAGCTGCACCGAGGACGGGCCCTGAGCCTTAACGGGGATTGATCTCTCTGTCTTGTTACCTGGGGAACAGAAACCGCACATCAAACCCCACCCGGACACCCCGCGGGGACACCGGGGACACCGCGGCCCCGGCACGGGCCCGGCCCTGCGGGCTGGCTGGGAATGACACGGCTCCGGGGCAGGGAGCGTCTGGTTTGGGGTCGGTGCTGAGCCAAGGAGCTGCTGGTTGGGATCATCTCATGAACCAAGGGGCTGCTGGTTTGGGGTCAGTACTCTGGGGACAAGAAGTGGCTGGTTTGGGGTTAGTACTCTGGGGCCAAGGGGCTGCTGGTTTGGGGTTGGTACTCTGGGGACAAGGAACTGCTGGTTTGGGGTCAGTACTCTGGGGACAACGGGCTGCTGGTTTGGGGTCATCTCATGAGCCAAAGAACTGCTGGTTTGGGGTCAGTACTGAGCCAAGGAGTGGCTGGTTTGGGGTTGGTACTGAGCCAAGGAACTGCTGGTTTGGGGTCAGTACTCTGGGGACGAGGGGCTGCTGGTTTGGGATCTTTTCCTGAGCCAGGGAGCTGCCAGTCTGGGATCAGTACCAACCCAAGGGGCTGCTGGTTTGGGGTCACTGTCCTGGGGACAAGGAGCTGCTGGTTTGAGGTCACTGTCCTGGGGACAAGGAGCTGCTGGTTTGGGGTCACTGTTCTGGGGACAAGAAGCTGCTGGTTTGGGGTCACTGTCCTGGGGACAAGGAGCTGCTGGGGCCGTTACCCACTGAGAATTGTGGCTTTGAGGTTTTGTTCCTTCGAATGCCACCGAAAAGGGGTGGACAACCACGGCTGTCCAGGGAGGGCTGAAATCTCCAAGGTTTCCTCCCTCAGCCAGATCCTGGAGAGGGAATCCCAAGGGATTGAGGCTGCTGCATGGAGTCAGCAGCTGGGCTTGCTCCTTGTGCTTCCCAGTGACTGGGAAAAAACAGGGGTGGGCTGGGAGCTGGGATGTTTGGGATTTAGGGCCTAGCAAGCTCATGCATGTCCTGAAATATGGGAATTTCAGAGACCAGGCACTGGTTTTGCACAGGGAATCATTTCAAGGACAATTCAAGGTCATCTCCTGAGGGAAGCTGGAATGGCCAGGAGGGGATTCCTGCCGGGAACGACAATTTCAGGGATTCCAGACCGGCACAGCAGCGGATGCGAGGGCTGGGAGCTAAACTCAGGGATGAGCAGCAGCCGGCACTGCCTCTCCAGAACCCCCAAACTGACCAACACCACAAGAACCTCTCCCTAAACCGGCACCGAACCCCGAGATCCCGGCTCTGCTTCCAGCCCAGGACGGAGCCGCACAACGCTAAGAAACACCGAGGAGGAGGAGGAGGAGGTTTGGGATCTTAGAGGATTCTGCCAACTCCAGGTTCAGCAATCCCATCTTCCAATCCCCATCAATTTCATTTCCCCTCTCTGCTTCCCGCCTCTTTCCATCGACATTCCCAAAGATCATCAAACCCCACGGCCGCCGGCGCACGGAGAGGGAACCCCCTCGAGAACCACCTCCATCCACTCCAACCGCCACAACCTTGGGTTTGGGGGGTTTTTTTGGGGGGTTTTTTTTGCCCTCCCGTTTTTTTTCCAGCCGGCCACGGAATGCTGGAATGAAATCCAAGGAAAAAAGGGGCGGGAGCTGGCAGGATCTCTAAGGGCAGCGCCACCCCGTAGAGGCCCCACGCGATCTGATGCTTACTGGTGATATACTTAACCACAAAGTCAGTTCCTGCCGAGAAATTGTGGCTCCAGGTGATGTTTGCCCAGTTACTGTTTGCCATGGCTCTGATGTCCCAAATGGACGATCCATTGGCGGCTGGGGGACAGGTTAGAACACGGGTTAGTGTTTAGTGGGGTTAGGCCCGGCTCAGAGCTCAAAGCTGGTGAAAATCCCCCAAAAAATCTGATGGAAGCACTAAAAAAGGTGAGAAAAAGCTTAAAACCTGACAAAATCTGTGCATTCTGGCAAAAACATTAAAATCTGACAAAAAAACCCTTACAAAATCTCAAAAAAAACCCCAGAAAAAGGTAAAAAACCTCATAAAACCTAAAAAAAAATCTATTAGAAGTACAAAAACCTTATAAAACTTAAAAAAACCCGTTTAAAAAGTACAAAAACCTTTTAAAAACCTCAAAAAACCCCATTAAAATGTACAAAAACCTTATAAAACCTAAAAAAAACCCCATATAAAAAACCATACAAAAACCTTATAAAACCTAAGAAAAACCCCTAAAAATCATACAAAAACCTTATAAAACCTAAAAAAATCCCATTAAAAAGTACAAATACCTTAAAAACCTCAAAAAAGCCATAAAAAACTGTACAAAAACCTTATAAAACCTCACAAAAACATGTAAGACTCATAAAAACCTTAAAAAACCCTTATAAACACCTTACGAAAATGTCACAAAATCCTTACAAAAACCTCACAAATCCTTAAAAAGTCCTTTAAAGATCCTTAAAAAAACCTTGCAAAAACATTATCAAACCTCATAAAAACACATCAGCATCGTAAAAACCTCATAAAAACCTTACAAACACCTTACAGAAAACTCACACAATCCTGAAAAAATCCTGACAAAAAACCTTGCAGAAACCTTAAGAAAACCTTAATAAAAATTAAAAACTTTACAAAGTCTTTACAGAAACCTCTCACAAAATCCTGAAAAAATCCTGACAAAAACCTTGCAGAAACATAAGGAAAACCTTGAAAAAAACCTAAAAACTTTGCAAAGTCTTTGCAAAAACCTCACCAAATCTTCCAAAATTTCTCAGAAAAACGTTACAGAATCCTTACAAAACCCTCACAAAATCCTTACAAAACCCTCACAAAATCCTTACAAAAACCTGGAGCGAACATTTTGGTCTCAGCCTAACCACGAATTAACTTCAGCCTAAAGCTGGATCGGTTCTTTCCGAGATTTCCAACATTTTTAGGGAATTTTGGTGTTGTTTCAATGCCACGGCACTTGGCTCATCCTGGAATTCTTCCGGGGCACATCCCGGAGGATCTGGGCCGGCGGGGAAACCTCGTCCCGGAATTCCTGCATGGATGAGCACGGCTGCAGTGCCGGGAGTGGCAGGGAATTGTCACTTCGCTGTGGCCCCGGTGGGACAATGAGGTCACTGGAGTGTGAGGTTGAAGTTAAGGGATCTCGACGTTGCTTGGGACGAGTTCCTACAGAAGTGGGAGCCAATCCTGCACTTTAGTGGGATTTTTAGGGACGGCAGAGAAGTGACACCTTGGGGTTTTATTGTTGTTTTTTTTTCTTTGGGTTGTTTCAATGTTTTGATGCCACAAAATCTGGGATTTTCCATTCGGGAAGAGCCGATTTTGGGGTTTTTAGGGCACTGCAAGGACCTGGAATCCCTTAAATCCCAGCCTGGGCAGGGTGGGAGCACTGGAGGTTCCTCGTTTCCTCCTGTCCTTCCCTGCTCTGTGCCTCACACACAATTCTCTATTTCCAATTAGCAGCAGGGATTAATGACTGGTGTGGGGGTGAGCCCGCGTCGTCACCAACCCTGCGGCGTCAGGTGGGGGCAGATCCCCCCTGCAGAAGGTTTTGGTGGTTTTAAAGAGTTTTAAACTGATTTTATGCAAAAACAGAGAAAAACAGCTTTGAACTCAGTCATGGAATCATCCCAGACTGCTTTGAGTGGGAAGGGACCCTAAAACTCATCCCATTCCACCCCCAATCCACATTTTCCACTATCCCAGGCTGCTCCAAACCCCATCCAAGTTTTTAATCCTGACTTCACTCCCTTTTTGCTTGATTTATTTTTGAACATTCCCAATTATTTATAAACCATAAACTCCCTTATCCCGGTGCTTCAAACCCAGATAAAACCTTCCAGATTTATCCCTCAGACACACCCAGGAGGGAAGAACTGAGTTTGATTCTCCTGATGGTACAAGAAGTTTCTCCTGAGCTGGGAAATGTGCTGGAACTCCCACCCTTCCCTGGAACTCCCACCCTTCCCCAACATTCCCGGGGGCTCCGGCAGCGTGAGGAGCAGCGGGATAAACCCAAGGACCCGGATAAATCCTGACAGGTCTCCTTGCTAACGGCTGAGGTGCTAAATCCGAGCTGACGTCTCCTGCAGGAGCACCAGAACCCGTTTTTAATGGCTCGAAACGCCAGATAACACTTTGGGGGGGGGATTTGTAGGGTTTTTTCCACCTCTTCCCAAACCTCATCCGGCATCACCACACCCCCAGCAGGGCTGGCTCATTCCCTGGTGGCACAGAACCCTCCAAATTCCCACCTGCACGCCCAGACTCCCATCCCAGAGCGTGGGATGGCTCCGATTTCCCTGCTATCCCAAAGAGTCGAGGTGGGGAAGGGCGGCGGTGGGGTTAGAGAGGGGTTAAAGGAAAGCTCAGTACCCAACTCGTGCCTGGTGGTGGCTGCCGGAGCCCTCTCGGCAGCGGCGCTGGTGCTGGCGGCGGTGCTGGCGGCCGTGGCTGTGGTGGCTGTGGTGGTGGTTGTGGTGTCGGTGGTGGTTGGGGCGGTTGTAGGGCTGACTGTAGGGCTGACTGTAGGGCTGACTGTAGGGCTGACTGTAGGGCTGGTTTCAGGGCTGGTTTCAGGGCTGGTTTCAGGGCTGGTTTCAGGGCTGGTTTCAGGACTGGTTTCCTCCACTGCGGTTGGAGGCGGCCCAGTTGCCTCTGGGAGAGGGAAACACCGGCTTTGTACCTGAGGCGGCGCCCCCGGCACCGCCCTCCCCGGAGCGGCTCGGCACGGCACGGAGCAAATCCCGCCGGGAACGCACGGCTCCAGCCCTTCTGCTGCCCCTGGCCCCGTGCAGGGATGGCCTGGGCTGATCCCAGGGGCTGGGAGAGGTGCAGGAGCGAATCCCACTGGGAATGCCACTGGGATTTCCTGTCCCTGTCCCCACGCAGGGATGGCCTGGGCTGATCCCAGGGGCTGGAGCAAATCCCACTGGGAACACATGGCTGGACCCCTTTTCCTATTTCTATCCCCATTCAGAGTGTCCTGAGCCCATCCCAGGGGCTGGGAGAGGCGCAGGAGCAAATCCCACTGGGAATGCCAGGCTGAGACCCTTTCAGTCCCCCTGAGCCCATCCCAGGGGCTGGGAGAGGCGCAGGAGCAAATCCCACTGGGAATGCACGGCTGAGCCCCTTTTTCCTGTCCCTGTCCCTGTGCAGGGATGGCCTGAACCCATTCTAGAGGCAGGAGCAAATCCCACTGGGAACACACGGCTGAGCCCCTTTCAGTCCCCTGAGCCCATCCCAGGGGTCGGGAGAGGGGCTGGGGCTGCTCCCGTTCCCCCAGTTCTGTCCCGATCCCGATCCCAATCCCAGGCCTGAAGGAGCTGCTCGTCCTCTGCGCCCTCCCGGGACAAACCAGCACGGAACCGCGCAGCTGAGGGGACGCAGAGCTTTGTCCTCACCCCATTGTCCCCCCGCACCCCAGGAAATGGGATTTAGCTCCAGGAAAACGCACTAATCCCATTTGTCGGGCGAGCCGCAATCCCATTAATCCAGCTGCCCCTGGAATACACCTCCAGCAGTTTTTTGGAGCTGCCGGCTCAGCCTCGCAGCTTCCCAGCTTTTTCCAGCCTGGAGAAGGAGCAGTTTCCACCCCGAGGGGGTTTAACTCCCGGGGGAGCTCGGGAGGGAGCTCGGGCAGCGCAGCCCCGCCCGATTCACATTGAAATGAGGGCTTGGAACACCTCGAGCTGTCCGGGGGGGATAATTGGGAGCGATTTGTTTGTTAATTGCCTCAATCGGGCTGTGATTCCAAGGAAAAGCGGGAATGCGCTCCGAGGAAAGGGGGAAATGCGTCCTTAAGTGGGGTGAGGGTCCCACAGGTAGGGAGGGGGGCACGGGCTGGAAGCTTCCAGCAGGAAACGCAGCCGGAATTCTGCTCCAAATACCAAAGGTGACTCGGAGGGGCCTCACCCCGGGACGATCGGGTTAAATTACATTCATCAGCGTTATTCCTGCGGGTCACGGCATGCCAAACCCCGCTGGTGGGCGGAGGGAGCCAGATTTTATAAATATCGCCCCCAAACCGAAACACCTCGAGGGAAGCACTTTAAAACCAGGCCTAGGACCGAGCCGGGCTTGTTTTTGCCACCCAGCCCATCCCCAAGGAGAGCCAAGGCATCCAAAGGCAGAGAGGGGCAGCAGCTCGCTCAGTCTGTCCGAGATGCAAAATCAGAGTTAGGCCACAGCTGAAAGCGCCAGCCCAGCCCCGGGGGGTGACCCCAGAGCACCCCAAAGCACTCAAAAACTCCAGCCCAGCCCCGGGGGGTGGCCCCAGAGCACCCCAAAGCACTCAAAAACTCCAGCCCAGCCTCGGGGGTGGCCCCAGAGCACCCCCAGGTACGCAAAGTGCCACCAGAGAAGCCACAGTCCCCCCAAAACTCCAGCCCAGCCCCAGGGATACAGCCAGAGCATCGCTGGTTCCTCAAATGTGCCCCAGGAGCAGCCACAGTCACCCCAAAACCCCTCCCGGCTCCTCTCACAGCCCCCCGGTCTCATGCACCCCCATCCGAAGACCCCCGTGCACAGCCCGGCCCTGCCCCAGCCCGAGGGGTCACCCCGGGCAGGGGGAGGTGACAGGGAGGGGACACATCCAAAGGCTCGGCTTTGCCCTCGCGTGTTGGTGGTGAGCCAAAAAAAACCCCCAAACCAACCCACCAAAAGAAAAGGAAAAAAAATTATTTTTTTTTTTGCCCTTCTGGGTTTGTTCCTCAAGGACTTTGCGGGGTCCTGAGGCCGCTAAAAGCTTCTCCTGCTCTGGGATTTGTCCCCATCCATCTCCGCTGATTCCTGGTGGGTTTTGGGGGTTAAGAGATTGGTGTCGCCGGGTTAATGTCCCCATTAACGGGATGGAGGCGGGGAACGAGCAGCCAACATCAGCTAATGCAGGCTCGGCACTCCCCTGGGAGCCGCGGCTCCCCCCGGAGGAAAACGAGACCCCAAAAAGGTCCAAAGTGACTTTGGGGGAGGCGGGAGGCGGCGGAAAACCTGGCCCAGCTTTCCAACTTCCATCGGGGCTCTCCCAGAGCCTCGCAGGAGCGGCAGAAATTCAGCTTTAATGCTGGCCCGGACTTCAGCTGGATTATTACCCGGGATAAATCCCAGCCTGGCTATTCCTGCTGCGGGGTCTGAGCATCCCTGACGCAGCCGAATAAATCCTGGAGCAGCGGGATGAGCTGCCCGCGGTTCCAGCAGGGATTCGCCCTCCCTGCCCCACTTCCCCGGCGCTGGGGGAAGCCATCCCCGGGAGCGGAGCCGTCGCTTCCCATCAGGATAACTCGGGCTGGCTCAGGAGGGGATGAAAATCATCCTGGCAGGGTGAAGAGTGGGATGGGGTGAGCTGGAAAGCTCGGGGAGGGTGGGGTTTGATCCCAAACCCCCCCGGGATGCGGAGCTGGGGCCTCGTTTGGGTTTAAAGGGGAAATGGATGCGGGAGGAGAGCTCGGCTGGGAGATTTGGGGAGATCGCGGCTGGGCTTTGAAATCCATCCCATAATGAGGGCTGGGGGGGATCTCGGGGATCAAGGGGGATTTCAGGCATCCCAGAGAGCTGAGAAACCCCAAAGAAAAGGGATCTCAGGGATCCGAGAGCCCCTTCCCGGGGGAAGCCTTAAAAACCCCTCTCGCTGCCACCAGGAGTGACAAAAACCCCCAAAAGGACACGGAGACCCAGGCTGGCATTCCCAGACCTGGAAATTCCCAAAAAACCGGCCGCGATGCTGCAGCCGCGGCATTCCCCAGCTTTGGGGAGGAGCTGGAGTTGCTTTCCTGCATTCCCAAAGCCTGGACAGAAAGTTCAGGGACAGGAATTCATGGGAAGAGGGGAAAAAAATTCCCTTTTTTCCAAAAAGGAGCCGCTCCTTTCCCCATCCCAGGGCGGGGCAGCTCCAAGAGGGAAGAAACCACCGGGGAAATCCAGACTAAAACCCACCAGCCGCTCTTTATCCCATTTTAGCCGAGTCCATCTTCCTGGAAAGAGCCAAAGGAGCACTCAGCTCTTTAATTGCCTCCCTTTCAAGGCTTTTTCCCTCTCCGAGATCCATTATTCCCTCTCAGGGAAGGATGGGGGGGAGAAGATGGATTGAGGATGCAGCAATTAATAATTTCACTAATGAGAGATGCTGAGCTCTTCGCTGCCTCCCCAGCCGGGAGAGGAGCAACAAAGAAAGGATCCGAACCTTCCACAAAAACCTGTTTGAAGCTCAGATGAGGGGGAAAAATCCCAGAAAGGGAGAATCCTAAGAGGAAAAATGGGATTTTTTTCAAGAGAAGCTCTAAGGAAAGGACACAAATCCTGCTCGGAGTAGGGCAATTCAGTGAAAAGTGGTTTTTTGGGGTTTTTTGTTTTTTTTTTTTTTGCAAAATCCAGGAAACAATCCCAATCTCTGCTGCTTTTTAATTATTTAAAGGTGCTTTTAATGTGTTGTTGGGCTGTGGCATCAGCTTTCCCTGGGGTGTGTCTACAAAATAATGAGGCTTGGGATGAATTTTTCATGATTTTTGATGATCGGGCCGAGGACATTGAGGGAGATTTATTTTTAATTCTCTCGTTTTTTTACCAACAGAATGGAATTGGGAATCCTTGGCCGTGAATTGTGGAAAATCCGAGGTGGAAAGAGAAGAAACTGGAGAAGAGAAGGGGGCGATGAAGCAGAAAGAGAGGGCTCAGCAATTCCTCCTCTTTCTGAAAGGAAAAATGAGATTTTTCTCCTCAAATCCCCATTTATGGACAGAGAAAAGTCAGGATTTTCCCTCCGAGTCTAAACCAAATTTCTTTGTGATCCCTGAGAAGTTTCTTTCCTTAAGGATGGAAAATCAAAAATCCAGTTTAAGATATTTTTTTTTTTCTCGCTCAGAGCATAAATAAAAATCCCATCTTTAATCTTCTCTTTCCCCCAAATCTCCTCTCCCTTTGTCCAAAGCCTGGCTTAGGAAAGGTGAAGCCTTTCCTGAGGGAGAATCCCTGCACTTCACTTCGATTCCATCACCTGCTCCGCTTCCTCCCGGTCCTGACCCCGCCTGGGTCAGGTTTTCCTGGAAAAGGAATCTTTTCATTCCCTCTCAGTGCCAGCTGTGGCAAGGAGAATTTTCCTGTGATTCAGGACAAATCCCATAAAAATCCACCTGATTTGGGTCAGCTGGTGGAGATGGGAAAAGTCACGGAGCGTTTCCTGGGATTTGTTGGGAAGAGAAACATCCTCTGGAGGGGAAAGGAGATGGGAGAGGGATTTTTCCATGCCCTGAGTCCTCTCTTGGAATGGGGAGGAAGATGAGGCAGCAATTCCCAACCCCCAGCTTCACTTCCCAGCTCTCAGCCCTTTCCAAAGTGTTGTTGCTCCTTCTGGAAAGGGGAAAATGGAGGGATGGGCCGCGGATCACGGGGGGATCATCCCCGAAATCACAAATAATTCCAGTGGGGCAAGAAATGAAGCTGGGAGTGATTCGGTGCTGGGAGGATGAAGAGATCAGGCCGTGATTCCAGAGTTCAGCAAGAACCTCTGGAAGCAGAAAGGGACTTGAGGGGATCCTGATCCACAAAGAAAATCCGGATTCTGGTGGATAAACCAAACCCTGGATGGAGAAGGAGCTGGAGGAGAGGGTAGACCTGAACTCGAGGTTTTTTATGTGCATTTTCAGGGATTTTATGCTCATTTTCAGGGATTTTATGCTCATTTCCAGGATTTTTATGTGCATTTCCAGGATTTTTAAGTGCATTTCCAGGATTTTTAAGTGAATTTACAGGATTTTATATGTATTTTCAGGTTCTCACAACCTAAACCTGACCAATCTGTTATTCCTCTTTTTTTTTTTCCCCTTTGGGAAGGTGGAGGAAGAGAAAAAAAGACAGGAAGGAGAAAGATTGGTGTCTGTTCAGGAAAGGGAGGGGGGTAAAAAAGCAAAATAAAATCCGAAAGAGGCATCCCTGCAACAAAATCCAAGGAAAAGGAACATCCACGGGGCAAGAACGTGAATCCTGCCCTTGGATCCCTCGGGAAAACCTTCCCTGGGGAGCTGTTCCTGCTGGGAATGTGCAGAGGCAAAGCAGGACCTGTTGAGCGCCCTCAGGGCGGGGAACCAGGAGCTGCTGCTGCTCCCAAAAAGCTTTTTTTGGGATGAGCTCGGCACCGGCTGCATCCCTTGTTCGACCATTCATTGCTGAGCTGGGAAAGGTTTGTTTGGGTGTTTTTTTTTTTTTTTTTGCGCTGCTTGGGATGTGGGGAATGCTGCTGGGTGCGGGGAAAATCCGAATTTTCTGTCTGTGAGAGGTGGGAACGCTTCCCCGGAGTTGTGTCAACGCTGGGATAACCGGGATCGGATTTCCATGGAAGCGCGAGGAGGAGGAGGAGCTGTCCCTGGTGCTGGAAAAGATCTCTCCCTGCTCCCACGATTTTGATTTTTTTTTTTTTTTTTTTTTTTTTTTTTTTTTTGGGAATAGCGAGGAGGGCAAAGCCAGCAGAAGGCTCCATGCAGAACATGCACAGCTGAATTCCCGCTCAACCCTTCCAATGGACACCGGGAATGGGGAGGAAGCTCCTGGATCGAAGCCCTGGGAGAGCTAGAGGGAATCCCTAAAAAAAAAAATGATCCCACAGGTGCTGGAATGGCCCAGAAATGTTCTGTGGGGTGGGATAAAAAGGGAGAGGGGTTTGTGCAGAGCTGGGCTTAAAATCCTCATGAGAGAGGGGAAAAGTTCTTTTATAGGGAAAAACTTTTTAATAGGGAAAACCCTCTTTAATAGGGAAAAACCCCTTCTTTAATAAGGAAAAAATCATTTTAGTAGAGAGAAAAGCCCTCTTTAATAGGGGAAAAAAACCCGCTTTCATTTGAGAAAAAAAGCTCTTTAAAATAGGGGGGAAAGTCCTCTTTTATAGGGGAAACCCCTCTTTAATAGGGGAAACCACCCCTTCTTTAATGGGGAAAATATTTTTAATAGAAAAATGTCTTTAATAGGGAAAAATACCTCTTTCATTTAGGAAAAATTCCCTCTGAAATAGGGGGGAAGTCCCCTCTAAAATAGGGCTTAAAACCCTCATTAAGAGGGGGAAAACCCAGTTTAATAGGGGGAAAATAGGAAAGAACAATCCCACTATAATATTGATAAAAACCCCTTTAATAGGCACCCCCCCTTTAGTATGGAGGAAAAACCTGCTAAAATAGCAGGTTAAAATAGTAAAAAACCAAAAAAGTAGTTAAAAACCCCTCTTTAATAGGGACAAAAAGTCTTTAATAGGGAAAAAAACCCCTCTTTAACAGGGAAAAAACCCCTCTTTAATATTTTTTTAAAAACCTCTTTAACAGGAAAACCCTCCCACTTAAATAGGGAAAAAACCCTCCTCTTTAATAGGAATAAAAAAAATTTCCCTCTTTAATAGGGAAAAAACCCCTCTTTAATATTGAAAAAAACCCTCTTTAATACTGAAAAAACTCTCTTTAATAGGGAAAAAATCCCTCTTTAATATTTTTTTAAACCCTCTTTAATAGGGAAAAACCCCCACTTAAATAGGGAAAAAAACCACCCCTCTTTAATAGGGTTTTATATAGGGAAAACCCCCCACTTTAATAAGGAAAAACCCCCCACTTTAATAGGGAAAAAAACCCACTTTAATCAGGAAAAAACCCCACTTTAATAGGGAAAAACCCCATTTTAATAGGGAAAAAACCCCACTTTAATCAGGAAAAAAACCCACTTTAATAGGGAAAAAACCACTTTAATAGGGAAAAAACCCACTTTATATAAGGAAAAACCCCACTTTAATGTGAACTCGACTCTCCTTGGGCTGGCCCAGCCCATGGCTGTGCTGGTTTGGTTTTCATGAGATTTTTGAGCAGCTTTTAAGCCGGGCTTAGAGACCTTTTAATCTTTGCCTGCCCCGCTGTGGAGTGGCCCTGGCCCCCTTTGTGCCTGAAACGATTGAAATGCCCAATTGGCGTGGCCATTGGAAGGGTTTTAATGAACTTTTCGGCTTAATTGGCAGCTTAATTGGCAAGCTCTGTTGCCCCCATGCCGGTTACCTCTGGGTACGGTACCTGGGCTTGGCGTGGCTTCAGAGGCAGCGCCAGGGATAGAGAGAGGGGGAAAATGGGAAAATGGGGAGAAAGAGGGAAGAGAAAAACACAGGAATTTATCAAACAACCCCAACACACCGCCAGGACACTCAGAGTCATTGGAAAGAGGGGGGAAAACGGGAAAATGGGGAAAGAGGGAAGGGAAAAACAAAGGAATTTATCAAACAACTCCAATGCACTGCCAGGACACTCAGAGTCATTGGAAAGAGGGGGGAAAACAGGAAAATGGGGAAAGAGGGAAGGGAAAAACACAGGAATTTATCAAACAACCCCAACACACTGCCAGGACAGTCGGAGTCATTGGAGAGAGAGAGAGAGAGAGGGGAAAAAATGGGAAAATGGGGAGAAAGAGGGAAGAGAAAAACAGAGGAATTTATCAAACCCCAACACAACACCAGGACACTCAGAGTTATCAGAAAGAGAGAGAGGGGAAAAAATGGGAAAATTGAGAAAAAGAGGGAAGAGAAAGATACAGGAATTGATCAAACAACCCCAACACACCGACAGGACACTCGGAGTCATTGGAAAGAGAGAGGAGGAAAAATGGGAAAATGGGGAGAAAGAGGGAAGAGAAAAACAAAGGAATTTATCAAACAACTCCAATGCACCGCCAGGACACTCGAAGTCATCAGAAAGAGAGCGAGGGGAAAAAATGGGAAAATTGAGAAAAAGAGGGAAGAGAAAGACACAGGAATTTATCAAACAACCCCAACACACTGCCAGGACACTTGGAGTCATTATAGAGTGGGAAAAATGGGGAAAAAGAGGGAAGAGAAAAACAAAGGGAGTTATCAAACAACCCCACTGCGCTGCCAGGACACTCGGAGTCATCAGAGAGAGGAGAGAGAGGGGGAAAAACGGGATTAAATCCAACCTGGAACAGCCCCTGGAATCCAGGAATCAGGGATAAACCAGGAATCCTGGATAAAGCACACCAGGATCCAGGTGAAACACCCAAGAGGTGGCACTGAGGTGGCGGTGGTGGCATTGAGGTGACAATGGTGCTGTTAAACCAAGCACTTCGGTGGGTGTTTGGGTCTAACCCCAACAAAACCCTGTCCTGACACCAAATTTCTCCTCATTTTTGCCTTGCTCTTCCCGCCTGGTTTAAATTCCGCATCTGGAGGAGTCTGGAGAACAGAAAATCTCCTTGGAGCGTGTTAATGGCTTTAATTTCCTTAATCTGCTGATTTTCCCTAAATTCCAGCCTCGTCCTTCCCTCAGCTTGGCAGGAAGTCCCATCAAAAGGAGTAAAATTCACTTATTTCGTGTTGTACAGCGAGTTTGGAGGGCAAATTTCTGCCATGTGGGAGTAAATTACTTAAATTTTATAACTTTTTTGCTTTTTTGACAGCCAAACTTTGTCTTTTTGGCAGACACCAGGTGCCACATCCTCACCCCAAACCCCACAGAAAGGGTTCCTTGTCTTGTCCAGCAGCTTTGGGCACCCCTGATATTTTCACATACATTAAACTGATCCAAATCAATGAAAACTGATAATTTAAAAATTATATATCATATTAATTATTATATATTATTATATATATAATTATTTAGTATCATATATTATTATAATATATTTATATTCCATATTCTATTAGATTACTATTTATTATTATATAACATATATGTTATATATATAAAATAGATAACATCCATAATAGATACAATATATATTATATGTATTATATATTATATATTACAGATGTAATAGATATAGATATAACAGATATAATAGACAATACATAATACATAATATAAAATATATATTATATAATATAAAATGTATATTATATATTTTATGTATTATATAAAACTTCTATTATATATGATATATAATAGATTATATATATTATATATTATATATTGTATATTGTATATTATATATATTATACTAATTATTTTTATATATATATAATTTTAAAATTATAAAATTTTTACACCACAAGTGTTACCTCTCTATCATCAGTGTCCAATATACAAGTGCAAACCAGCTAAAAATATTCAATTTTCAACTCCAATCCAACCCCTGAGCTCCCCCAATTCCTTCTAAATCAATTCCAGGCCCCTCTCGTGTTTCCCTCGGCTGTTTTCTCCTCCCCATCCAATAAATTTCTCTGGATCCCACCCCAGGGGTGTCGGGGATGGTTTTATTCCCTTGGGATCCGGGCAGGGATTGCTTTTCCCACTCAGAGCCATTAGCTGGGATGGGGGAAGGAGAGCAAACCCCATTAAACCCCAGCTCGAACCCAATCCCAGCCCTGGCAGCCGCCCTCGGCTCCCTCAGGGCTCTGGAACTTCCACTTAGATTTGATGGATGTTCCACAAGGGGAGTTTGATCTGATTACGGGGCCCAGACTGGGGGCTGGAGGCTTTTAGGGTTGGGTGACACCCGTTAAGTGACAGAGAGGTGGCACCAGGGGTTTTATCTGATTATGGGGCTGAAATTGGGGCTCTGGAGGCTTTTAGGGTTGGGTGACACCTGTGGGGTGACAGGGAGGTGGGAATTTTATCTGATTATGGGGCTGAGACTGGGGTCTGGAGGCTTTTAGGGTCGGGTGACACCCGTTAAGTGACAGGGAGGTGGCACCAAGGGTTTGATCTGATTATGGGGTTGAGGCTGGAGCTCTGGAGATTTGTAGAGTTGGGTGACACCTGAGGAGTGACAAGGAAGTGGCACCAGGAATTTTTTCTGATTATGGGGTTGAGGTTGGAGCCCTGGAGGCTTTTAAGGTTGGGTAACACCCATGGGGTGACAGGGAGGTGGCACTGGGAATTTTATCTGATTATGGGGCCAAGATTTGAGCTCTGGAGGCTTTTAGGATTGGGTGACACCCGTGGGGTGACAGGGAGGTGGCACTAGGAGTTTTACCTGATTATGGGGCCAAGATTGGGCCTCTGGAGGCTTTTAGGGTCTGGTAACACCTATGGGGTGACAGGGAGGTGGCACTGAGGTCCCTGCACACAAAAATCCCCCAAAGCTGCTGAGCTGACACAGAAACAGAAGAGCAAACCAGAGCTTCACCCTCAGCACAAGGAGAGCAAGACCCCAAAATCATGGATTGGTTGGGGTTGGAAAGGACCTTAAATCCCATCCAGTCCCACCCAGGGACACTTCCACCATCCCAGGAGGCTCCAAAGTGACCTTGGACACTTCCAGGGATGCAGCAGCATCCACAACCTCTCCGTGCCAGGCTTCCAAACCCTCTGAGTGAGGAATTCCTTCCTGAATCCCATCTCACCCTGCCCTCTTTTGGTATAAAACATAAATTCAGCCAACACCCTCCAGAACCAGGGCACAGGAGGGATGTCCCCACCTTGGGGACAGCCAGGAGCACGGGACAGTCCCCAGGTCACCTCAGCTGGGTTTGTACTGCAGCATTTGGTCACCTCCACCTGCCAGTGGGCATCGTTGTCCTGCACTCCTGATTTTTGGACTCCCTGACTCCATTTTTTGGCTGTTCCATGGCTTGTCACAATGCTGGGTTTGAGATTTGTCATGGTCTGTCACAGTGTCATTTTTTTGGCCGTTCCATGGCCTGTCACGATGGCATTTTTGAGATTTGCCATGGCCTGTCAGGATGGCATTTTTGGGATTTGCCACTTCCTGTCACAATGCCATTTTTGGGCTGTTCCATAGCCTGTCATGGTAACATTTTTGAGATTTGGCATGGCCTGTCACGATACCAATTTTGTGTTTGCCACATCCTGCCACGATGCCATTTTTGGGCTGTCCCGTGGCCTGTCACAATGCCATTTTTTGGGTTTGGCACATCCTGCCATGATGCCATTTTTGTGATTGTCACATCCTGCCACAATGCCATTTTTGGGCTGTCCCATGGCCTGCCAAGATGCCATTTTTGGGTTTGTCACATCCTGTCCCCCCCATCCCCTCGGCAGGGCCGGGTGCTGCTCTTACCTTCATCCAGCAGCGCCGGCGACTCCTCCACCAGGGCCTCTCCTTCTCCCACCTGGGTGCGGGCGCGGAGCACGAAGCGATAGCGGGAGATGGGGTCGGACCTCTGCAGGGTGAACCTGGTCTGGTTGGGGGACAGGTGCTCCACCACCGTGCGGCCCGTCCGCGTCCCGTTAACTGCGGGGGGAAGGCCAGGAATTCTGGGGTGTGCAGCTCATCCCTCACTCCATCTCTGGGAATTCTGGGGTGTGCAGCTCATCCCTCACCCCATCAGAGTGGGAATTCTGGGGTGTGCAGCTCATCCCTCACCCCATCACTGGGAATTCTGGGGTGTGCAGATCATCCCTCACCCCATCTCTGGGAATTCTGAGGTGTCCAGCTCCTCCCTCACCCCATCTCTGGGAATTCTGGGGTGTGCAGCTCATCCCTCACCCCATCACTGGGAATTCTGGGGTGTGCAGCTCATCCCTCACCCCATCAGAATTCTGGGGTGTGCAGCTCATCCCTCAGCCCATCAGAATTCTGGGGTGTGCAGATCATCCCTCACCCCATCAGCCTGGGTCAGGAATTCCTGAGGTGTGCAGCTCATCCCTCAGCCCCTGGAGGGTTTGTGAGGTCTCCCTGGGGCTTGGAGCTGTTGCTGCCCTAGAGGATGGCCGGGTTGGGGCACTTGGTGACGCCCTGCCTTGGGGACCTGTTGGGGGGTCCCTTCAGGTGCTCTCAATGCCCCAGGCTCTCACTTCCTAAATCTTGTGTTTGGATGAGCACAGAAATGACTCTGGCTGCACCTCAAATCTTCCTGAATCCAAGATCCAGCTGATTTTCCCTCAAAAGTTGAGTCTGGGGAGCTGCTGAGCACCCACCCCTTCCTTGATGGAGTGCAGATGTCCCCAGCTTGTCCCCTCACCCCGGAGAGCCTCTGTGGGGTCCCTGAGGGGCTCAGAGATGTTAAACACATCCAGTTTGGGGCACCTGGGGACAGCCTGGCTGGGGACAACCCTCAGGTGGGCAGAGGAGGCTCAGGGACCTGCTGGTCCTCATCCAACTGGAGTTGGGTGAGCACAAAAAAGCCTCATGCTGCACCTAAAATCTTCCTAAAACCAATTTCCTTTCAAAAACAGAGCCTGGGGAGCTGCTGAGCACCCACCACCCACCCTGCAGACATCCAGGACCCCTCCCAACATCAGTTTGTCCCACCACGGAAGTCTCCAGTTCCTCACGGATCTCCCTGCCCCAGCAAAGGGCAGGAAGGGAAGGAATTCCCAATTTTTCACCGGGAAGGCGGCGTGGGACATACAGGGTTGGTACCGGAGGGTGTATCCCGTGATGATCCCGTTGGGATGCTCGGGGTGATCCCACTCCAGGTTGATGATCTCCAGGTTGGGCTGTCGGATCCGCAGGTACCGGGGGGAGCTGGGCACTTGGAGGGGAGGGGAGAGAGGAGAAAACACGCACAGGGTGATGAACCTGGCGCTGCTGCGCCCACCACGGGCTGGAATTCACACGGACACATCCCAAACGGATCACACCAGGGCTTGTCCCAAAAACTCTCAGCCAGGCGGGGATTTCGGCAGGGAGGGAGGGCAGAGCAGCTCTGTGGGATCCAAATCCCGTGGGATCCTCCAGCGAAGCCACAGAGGCAGAGCTGGAACACCGCTCCAGCCCCCACTTCTCCTGTTGGACCCAAAATTCCTGGCTTTCCCTACACACCCCACCCATCCCAAGGCTTTCATCCCAAAAATTTCTTCCTTAGAAGCACAAAAATATCCCAAAAATTTCTCTTAAGTCCAGCCCCACTTCTCCTCTCTGACCCAAATTTCCTGGCCTTCCTTACAACCCCCACTCATCCCAAAGATTTCTCTCAGAAACAAAAAAAATGTATCCCAAAAACTTCTTTAACTCCAGCCCTACTGCTCTCAGATCCAAATCTCCCAACCTTCCTTACACCCCCTCCTCCCACCCCAAGGTTTTCATCCCAAAGATTCCTCTCTTTGAACCCCCAGAAGTCGCTTCTCTTATCCCAAAAAACAGGAAATGGAATTCCAGAGATCTCCCCCAGGGAGCTGCTGCCCACTGCTCCTCACCCTGAGGAAAATTTGGGATTTTTGCTGCTTTAACTACTGAAGGAAGGAAAGAATTATCCAGCCTGGAGTTAAATTATTCTCCTGATTTCCTCCTAATTGCAGTGTCTTAATTGGGGGAAGAGAGATGGGAGAGCTCAGGGATTTATTTTTAGTTGTTCAGGATATCCTTCAGCCTCCTCAATGTCAGTTTGAGTCGATAAAAGGGCTTGGTGGTGCAGAAAAAATTAAAATCCGCATTTTCCCCATGGTGAGAGTAAAATCCGCTGTAATTATTAATTAACGCCACCCACATGTCCTAATCATCACCTCAAATCAGCAAAGCCACCCCAAATCCCCCAGAAATAGGATCACAATGGCCCTGCCTGCAAAACCTACAGGATTTGAACCCTTTCTTCTGAAACAACCTCAATAATCCACAGAAAATCCTCAAAAAATGGGGATTTTTCCAAGGAATTGTGAAGGAAGAGAAATGCCGGGAGGGGATAGGAAGGAAGAGAAAAGAGGAGACCCCAAAATATTTTGAGACAAGACTTGCAAATCTTCTCTTGCGTTTTTGTGACCTTCTGTGCCCGATCTCCCTCCTGCGCTGTAGGAAAAGTCACTTCCAGCCACTGGAATTGCAGCTCCAACTTGGAATTATCGGCGTGTCTAAAAATAGCTCCTGTGCCAGAGACAAAATTAAACCCTGGAGTTCATCCTTGACACAAAGAACAAGGTGCTCTTGCCTTAAAAGCCTGGCAGAGGAATCAGTGAGTCCTGAAGGTCCTGGGAAGGTTTTCCTGCCTTTTCCGGGATGGATCCAGCTGCTGCCACGTCCCCAAACTGCAGCTTGGGGACATTTCACGGCTCAGGCAGCAAATCAAGGGCACGGAGCTGTGCCTAGGAAAGGGTTTTATAAATATTTCTCTGTTTCACCCCAAAATCTTCTTGGCTGAGGTGTCCGGAGCACCTGACAGGGATTTTTGGGAATGCTGAAGGGGTCGGGAGCTGACTCCAGCCGTGGCCTCAGCAATGTCACCAACAGTGACAGCACGCAGGTGAGGCTCAGCTCAAATCACCCCTCAGCTGTGGCTCAGCTCCTCAGATCTGCTCCACCTAAACCTCTTACAGTGGGAAAAAAATTACCTGGGTTGGAATTCCAGAGGCTGAAAATTCCAGGTTTTCTGAGCTGAGGGGCACTGACCCTCAGGGCAGGCTCTGAGTTTCACTTGAGGCCGTGGAAGAGGCTTCCAAAATTGAGTGATAGCACTGGGGCTGTGGGTGTGGAGTTTGAATGGAATTGTGTGATCTCACGGGGTGAAAAACCTGAATTTGGGATTTTAGTGTGTGGTGATGTCTGGGGCAAGATGGAGGCCTTTGGGCCTTGTCTGGGTCCTTCACCTTCTTCTTCTTCTTCTCCTTCACCTTCTTCCTTCTTCTTCTCCTCCACCTTCTTCCTTCTTCTCCTTCTTCTTCTCCTTCACCTTCTTCCTTCTTCTTCTTCACCTGCTTCTTCTTTCTTCTTCTCCTTTCTTCTTCTCCTTCTTCTTCCTTCTTTTTCTTCTTTCTTCTTCTCCTTCTTCTTCCTTCTTCTTCCTGGGTGTGGGTGCTTTTCTGTAATTGTAATTCTGTAATTGAAACGTGTCTGCATTGCAGGCCTTGGTAGTGGTCATTGTTGGGTCAGACTATAAATAATACAGCCGTCACCTCGTTATTGGGTAATTAACTCTCAAACAACCTTGGAAAGAGCTACAGGCTCTCCATTTTACCCCCTTTCTCTCCCTTGCTGGTTAGATCTCACAGCTGGTGAGCCTGCAAGGCCATGAGGAATCACAAACATCCGAGTCTGAGCACGAGCGGCCTCTCCCGTGCATCAACCCCCACCTTGGCAGAGGAGAGGAAGCCAGAGCTGTCCCACCTGTGGGCACGTACCTCCCTCAGGGGTGGGGAACTCCTTCAGCTCGCTGCGGGGCCCGTCCCCCCGGCCGTTGGTCACCACCATCTCCAGCTTGTAGTTGCTGTAAGGGAACAGCCGGGACACGGTGCCCCGGTTGCGGTCTCCAGGAAAACTCACAAACTGCCGTTTTTTGGAGACCCACAGGTTCTTCAGCAAGCTGCTGTCCCTCCAGAAATAGGCCTTCAAGAAACAGGCGGGCCAGGTGAAGCTTTTTCCTGTTTAATCGCGGGGTTTGGGGGTTTTTTAGATGTTAAAAAGCAGAGTTTTGCCTCTAAGGGTGGCTCGAGGAAGTTTTTAGAGGGATTAGTGAAGCTCCATGAGGAAAATCAGGAGTGTTACGTGAGGAAGAGGCTGAGCAGGGGGTTAAGAGCTTCCCAAAACATGGAGCAAAACCACTGAGCTCAGACCAAAGCTGTTCCTAATTCCCAAGGATTAAAATCCAAGAGATTCTCCCTTTCCACACGGAGTAGTGGTGGACAAGGAAAGGTGGGACACACCCAGGCACGAATCAAAGCCTGAATTTGGGAAACCTCCCATTCAAGCTCCTGGCTGTAAATCCTATTTCATGCAGAAACAAGAATCCATTCAGAAAATCCCCCAGAATCAGGAAAAGTAGAGCAAGCAGATGATTGGATTGGGAATGCTGGGAATCTTTGCTGGACATGAGGCCTTGGGAATGTTTTAATGCTCAGGGTTTGGCTTGGTTTGAAGGGCTCCATCCTCTGTGCATCAGCAGCAAATATTAAATATTAGATACAAGACCGGAAAGATGGATAAATATTAAATACAAACCTGGAAAAACAGGGATCCAGGCTGGCTTTAGCTCCCAGTTAGTCCTGAGCACAAGTTTAGGATTTGCAGGGATTGTTGATCAGTAAAAAAATGCTGTCAGTGCCTTGGGGATGACACAAAACCTGACCTGGATGGGGTCACTCCCTCAGAGCCCCTTTGCTTTGTGGCCAGGACCATCTCAATCCCTCCCTGTTTTCTTGGAGCATCCCAAATCCTGCAGCCAAGCCCAGAGGGAGCAACAGGAGATGCCCCCCAACCACATCCTGACACCCCAAAGAGCAAATCCATGGTTCCTGCCCCAAATCCTTGGTTCCTGCCCCAAACCCACAGGCTCCTGGTGACCAAAGGAAGTTCTCTGTCATCCCCACATCCAGCAGCTCCATCCCTGGGAGCCAGCTGGGAATCCTGGTGGGTTTAGCAGTGTTAAGGGTCAGTTCTGGGTGGGGATTTGGGATTGGGGAATTTGGGATTTGCTCACTCGGTACTCCTTGAGCTGTCCCTGGATGGTGTCCAGGTGCACCCGTGTCCAGGTCAGAGCTATGGCTGTGCTGTTTAAGACTCTGATCCTGACATCCGTGGGCGCAGCCTTGGGATCTGGGTGGGCAGGGATAAAGCGGAGTGGCCGTTAGGAACCTGGAATGACCCTGGGGCTCGGACAGATGGACAGCTGGACACCTGGACACCCCCTGGTGCACTGTTCCCATCACAAATCCCCTAAGCAGCAGCCCCACCATGGCTCCACCCTTTCCAATGGGAAGAAAATAAATCTGATTTCGTTCCTTCAGCCATCAGGAGAACATTCCTGATGCAGCTGAAAGCGGAAATTCCTGCTGCAGGGAAGAGTCTGGCTCACCATGCTCTCCAGGTGAGGGATCCCAGCACATCCAGCCCTTCCTTTCCTGCCTCACCTGTCCCAAAGTTGGACCCCAAAGTTCAAAAAAATAACTCATTTCCATATTTTTATTTGGATAGGGACACCTTCTACAGCCCAGGTGTCCACAGGGACACCTCCCACAGCCCAGGTGGCCACAGGGACACCTTCCACAGCCCAGGTGGCCACAGGGACACCTTCCACAGCCCAGGTGGCCACAGGGACACCGTCCACTCTCCAGGTCGTCCAAGCCTTGTCCAAACTGACGGCAGATTTTTGTCCCAAATCCCATCAGCCCCCCAGGGCTGGGCCCAGCCCCGCAGCCCCCCACAGCCCAGGGATCACTCACAATCCTCCCCGGAGTATCCGATGAAGGTGTCGGGCTCAGGGGCCCTGCCGAAGTCGTTCTCGGCCTGCACCTTGATCTCGTAGGGGACGAAGATGGGCGTGTTCCACACCACGTGCCGCACACCGCGCACTGTCTCGTTGTGCCAGCTCCCGCGTGGCTCCCGCCGCCGCCAGCGCACGATGTACCGCAGGTTCGGCCCGTAGGCCTGCGTGGCGTTCAGGGGCTGGATGGAGAGACACAAAAAAGGGAAAGTGAGAAAGAGGGAAAAAAAAATAATCAAATTATTGTATTTCTCCACCAAGGAGATCCCAAAGTTCTCCTGTGAGCAGTGGGGTTTTATTTCACTACACAATGTACCGCAGGTTGGGCCCGTAGGTCTGCGTGGTGTTCAGGGGCTTGATGGAGAGAGACAAAAAAGGGAAAGTGACAAAGAGGAAAAAAAAAAATCAAATTATTGGATTTCTCCACCAAGGAGATCCCAAAAATTCTTCTCTGAGTGGTGGGGTTTTATTCCACCTCACGATGTACTGCAGGTTGGGCCTGTAGGCCTGCGTGGGGCTGGATGGAGAGAGAAAAAAGGGAGAGAAGGAGGAAAACAAATAACCCATAAACTATTGTATTTCTCTGCCAAGGAGATCCCAATGTTCTCCTGTGAGCAGTGGGGTTTTATTCCACTGCATGATGTACCTCAGGTTGGGCCCATAGGTCTGGGTGGGGTTCAGGGGCTTGATGGAGAGAGACGAAAAAGGGAGAGAAGGATGAAAAAAAAATAAACCAAATGATTGAATTTTTCCACCAAGGAGATCCCAATGTTTTCCTGTGAGCAGTGGGGTTTTATTTCACTACACAATGTACCTCAGGTTGGGCCCATACGCCTGGGTGGCGTTCAGGGGCTGGATGGAGAGACACAAAAAAGGGAAAGTGAGAAAGAGGGGAAAAAAAAAAAATCAAATTATTGAATTTCTCCACCAAGGAGATCCCAAAGTTCTCTTGTGAGCAGTGGGGTTTTATTTCACTACACGATGTACCTCAGGTTGGGCCCATAGTCCTGGGTGGTGTTCAGGGGCTTGATGGAGAGAGACAAAAAAGGGAAAGTGAGAAAAAACCAAACAAATTATTGTATTTCTCCACCAAGGAGATCCCAAAGTTCTCCTGTGAGCAGTGGGGTTTGATTCCACTGCACGATGTACCTCAGGTTGGGCCTGTAGGCCTGGGTGGGGTTCAGGGGCTGGATGGAGCAAGATGAAAAAGGGAGAGAAGGAGGGGAAAAAAAAAAACCAAACCAAAAACTAACAGATTTTTCCACCAAGGAGATCCAAAAGTTCTTCTCTGAGTGGTGGGGTTTTATTCCACCGCACGATGTACCTCAGGTTGGGCCCGTAGGCCTGGGTGGTGTTCAGGGCCTTGGGTGGAGCCAGGAGAAAAAGGGAAAGTGAGAAGGAGGGAAAAAAAATAAACAGAACGATTGGATTTCTCCGCCAAGGAGATGCAGAAGTTCTTCTCTGAGCGGTGGGGTTTTATTCCATGCTCTGTCAGCAAATCCCAAAGGAGGGCAAGATTTTGTTCCCAAGGAGAGGCAGAACGAGTTCTTGCCCTCCAGGACCAGGGACTTTTATTCACAAGACCCAGGATTTTATTCCTGGAATGGCTTGGGTTGAAGGGGATTTAAATTCCACTTCCACTAGCCCAGCTTCCTTATCTCTATGTTATATAAAATAAATCAAATATGTGCAGAATACAGAATGACACGGTATACATTCCATCTCTCCTGCCCATATTCCAGTCTCTCTCCCCTCTGCCATTCCAGCCCTCCTCACAGCTCGTCCCTGACTTGTGGCTGACACCTGCTGGTGCAGGGAGCAAAGCAGGAGCAGCTCCATCAATCCCCTGAGCTGCTCAAGGACTCATTTTTGGGAAGCTGAACCTGGAATCCAGCACCTGTGGCTGTCACGTCTTTGACTGATTTTATTTTGAATTTTTCAAATTATTATTTTTATCACAGCACTAGAAACGGCCTTTCTTGTACCTTCTGGGTTTTTTTTTAATTCGTGGAATCCTGGAATGGTTTGGGTTGGAAGGGACCTGAAGTCCCATTCCATTCCATTCCATTCCATTCCATTCCATTCCATTCCATTCCATTCCATTCCATTCCATTCCATTCCATTCC
>VZUI01054035.1:4528-14609 GCA_013401135.1 Cettia cetti
ACCTGAGGAGATGAAATCCCCACCAAACCCCCTGGCACCAACCTGAGGAGGTAAAAATTCCCCAAAATAACCCCCTGGTTCCAACCTGAGGAGGTAAAAATTCCCCAAAATAACCCCCTGGTACCAACCTGAGAAGATGAAACCCCCGCCATACCCCCTGGTACCAACCTGAGGAGGTAAAAATTCCCCCAAACCCACTGGTACCAACCTGAGGAGGTAAAAATTCCCCAAAACCCACTGGTACCAACCTGAGGAGGTAAAAATTCCCCAAAATAACCCCCTGGTACCAACCTGAGGAGATCAAACCCCCCCAAAACTCCCTTGTACCAGCCTGAGAGGTCAAAATTCCCCAAACCCCCCCGGTACCAAGCTGAGGGGGTCACAGCTGCCCAGCTGTGTCCGTGTCCCCCACGGCCCATCCCTCCCTCCCCGTTTCCCGCAGCGAGGAGCTCGTCGGCGCGGCTGCTGGAGCAGACAGCTCGGCTCTGCGCCCTCAAGAACTCCATCGACACCCTGAAGGTGAGGAAGGGTCTTCCCCGGGGGTGGGGGACCTGGTGGCACCCCCAGCCCAGCCCTCCAGACCCCCAGGCTGGGGCTGGTGGCACCTGGTGGCAGTGAGGGGACAAGGTGCTGCCCATTCCCGTTCTCCCAACACTGTCGGGTTTGACCCCTCTGCCTTGTGCCCAGGGTGGGCAAGGGCTCCCTGGGGTGGGTGAGGGGCTCTGGGGGGTGATGAGGGTCCCCATGGGGTGGGTTTTGGGGTGACCTTGCTGTGCCCCTCAGGACGACACGCTGAGGGAGATGGTTCAGCAGCAGCCGGGCGCCGGCGTCTCCACCACCTTCGGCACCTTCCCGTCCTCTTCCTTCCTGAAGGTGAGACCCCCATCCCCAGGGACCCCTGGCTCCAAGGGGCCCCAATCCCAAGGAATCCCCAGTCCTGAGGGACCCCAATGCCAAAGGAGTCCCCCAATGTCCAGGGACCCCCATTCCTGAGGGAACCCCGATTCCAAGAGACTCCAGTCACAAAAATCCCCCATTCCTGAGGGACCCCAGTCTCAAGGAACCTCTCTATCCTGAGTGACCCCAATCACAAGAAATTCCCATTCCTGAGGGGCCCAAATCAATCCCAAGGGACCCCTGTTCCTGATCCCCAACTTCGAGGGACCCCCTGTTCTGACAAACCCCAATCCCGAGGGACTCCCCCATTCCCAAGGGATCCGGAGGAGTGAGGACCCCCTGCTCCACCCCAGCACCCCAACAGCCACCACTTCCCATCCGGGGGACCCCTTGGGGACACCGTGGCGGGGTGGGGACCCCCAGGAGAGCAGGGGGTGGCCCGGGGACACTCCGAGCGCGGCGCTGTCCCCGCAGGCCAAGCAGGAGCAGGCGCAGGGCCCGGCGCTGTGCGGGCGGGTGACGATCCCGTGCGCGCCGGGGCACGGCCAGGCCCACCGGGTGCTGCTCACCCCCGACCTGCTCCAGCACCTCCGCCAGCACTTCGTCGCCTGAGCCGCCCCCGAGGGACCCCAAGCCCGCTGTCCCCACCCTCGGGACTCTCCGCTTCTCCCCCAGCCCGGCCCCACTGGCGGGTGGGAGCCGCAGCCGCTTCCCCCGGGGGGATCCGGGCCCCCCGCGCTGCTCTCGGACACTACAGACCCCCCCCGGGACCCCCGCGGGGCCCGCCCGTGCTCCTGACATCCAATAAAACTTCCCTGGATGTGCTTCCTGCGCCTGGAACTGCGCACCGCGGCGGGGACACCGCGGGGGACACAGGAGGGGACTGGGGGGACACGAGGGGCTCCGGGTGTGACACTGGGGAGCATAAAAGGGGACTGGGGGGTAACGGAAGGGGAGCGGGGGGGGTCAGAGGAGGGATCCGAGAGGCACCGGCAGCCCCGGGAGAGGACTGAGCGGACCCCGGGGGCCACAGAGAGCCCCGCGATGGAACCACGGGGACATTTGGGGATGCTGGGATGGCACCCGGAGCGCCGGGAGACATTTGGGGGTCCCGGCTGGGACACCTGGAGGGCCCTGAGGGTCCCAGGAGGGGATGGGGAGAGCTCTGGGCACCCGGGAGGGGACACGGGGCCATTGGCGGGTCCCGGGATGGCACCGAGGGGACATTTGGGGGTGGCGGGACCCGCCACGTGCGGCCGCGCGCGCAGCAAATAGCGCGGGAAGGGGCGGGGCCGGGGCGCGCGGGCGGGAAGGGGCGGGGCTGGGCGCGCGCGTGCGGCTCCCATTGGTCGGCGCGCAGGAAAGGGCGGGAGGAAGCGCCCCCTCTCGGCTCTGATTGGCAGGCGCGGGGGGAATCAGCCCCTCCTCTGTCTGATTGGCTGCTGAGGGCGGCCCGCGGTGATTGGCGGAGGGCGCGGCGCAGTGGGCGCTGATTGGTGGACGGCAGAGGAGGCGGGGTTCCGGCGGGAGCACGGTGTCAGTTCCGGGCGGCGGCGGCGGCGGGAGGACCATGGTGAGTGCGGGCCGGGCCCGGGGCGCATCCGACGGCATCGGGAGTGAGGCGGGTCCCAGGAGCCTCCTCCGACCGCATCGGGACGGGCCGGGACCGGAGGGAGGCCGGGGGTGCCGCATCGGGCCGGGCCGGGCGCTCCGGTGGGGCGGCGGGCGCGGGGATGGGCGGGAGCGCGGCCGCGGTGCCGCCCCCGGTGAGCGGAGCCCTCGGTGCCGCAGGTGCTGCTGCACGTGCTGTTCGAACATGCGGCCGGGTACGCGCTGTTCGCCGTGCGAGAGGTGGAGGAGATCGGCCTCCTGCTGCCGCAGGTACCGCACCGGGCACGGGGGGAGGCTGGGAACGGGCTGGGGAAGGACGAGAACGGGAGCGGGGAGATGATGCAGGAGGGAACACTCCGGGGAAGAGACCGGGGAGAACCGGCGGGGAAGGCCGGGAGGTGCCGCGTTCCGGGGGGCGATCCCCGTGCCCGGGTGTGACCGGAGCCCCCCGCAGGTGGAGGAGAGCGTCCTCACGCTGGGCAAGTTCCTCAACGTGGTGAAGCTGGTGGCGTTCTCGCCGTTCCGCTCGGCGCAGAGCGCGCTGGAGAACATGAACGCCGTGTCCGAGGGTGAGTGCGGGGCCGGGCCACCGGGACCCCCCCGCCGCGGGGATCCCCCCGGGCCGCCCTGACCCCTCCGTGTCCCGCAGGAGTCCTGCACGAGGATCTGCGGCTGCTGCTGGACACGGCGCTGCCCCCCAAGAGGAAGAAGGTGGTGCTGGGGGTGGGCGATGCCAAGATGGGCGCGGCCGTGCTGGAGGAGTTGGGGGTGCAGTGCCAGACCGGCGGCGTCGTGGCCGAGCTCATGCGCGGTGAGTGGGGACAGAGGGGACAGGGCACAGCTTACAGGGTCCCGGTTTGGTCGGGATTCGGCTGGGAGGGGTGAGGAGCGGGGGGACCCGGTGCCATTGTTGTGAGGCGTCACGTGGTGGCAGGGCAGTGTCCCTGTGGCGACACCGCTGTCCCCAGGTGGTGACCCCCGTGTCCCCGCAGGGATCCGCCTGCACTTCCCGGCGCTGGTCCGAGGCCTCACGGCGCAGTCGGCAGCCAAGGCCCAGCTGGGGCTCGGCCACAGCTACTCCCGCGCCAAGGTGAAGTTCAACGTGCACCGGGTGGACAACATGATCATCCAGTCCATCAGCCTGCTGGACCAGCTGGACAAGGACATCAACACCTTCTCCATGCGCGTCCGGTCAGTGGGGACACCTTTGGGGGGGTTTAAAGGGTTTGGGGGTCCCCCCTCCCCCTGCTTACCACAGGCAGCCGCCGCCGCTCCGGCCGCCTGTACAGACCGGGGAGGGACAGCAGCTCCCCCAGGGCCGCTGGCCGGGCTGCAGGGCCATGGCACGGACCAGGGGGGACATTGGGGAACAGGGCGGGGTGGCCCGGGGACACGCGGTGACCTGAGGGCCGCAGTGACCGTGTCCCTGTCCCCGCAGGGAGTGGTACGGGTACCACTTCCCCGAGCTGATCAAGATCGTCCCCGAGAACTCCATGTACTGCCGGGTGGCCAAATTCATCGGGAACCGCCGCGAGCTGAGCGAGGAGAGCCTGCAGGGGCTGGAGGAGATCGTCATGGACAGCGCCAAGGCCCAGACCATCCTGGAGGCCTCGCGCTCCTCCATGGGTGAGAGGGGCTCCGAGGGGCTCCAGGGGGGCCTGGCCACGTGCTGGGCGCTGCTGCTCACCCCGTGCCGCCCCCAGGGATGGACATCTCCCCCCTGGACCTCATCAACATCGAGAGCTTCTCCCGCCGCGTCATCTCGCTGTCCGACTACCGCAAGGGGCTGCAGGAGTACCTGCGCTCCAAGATGAGCCAGGTGGCTCCCAGCCTGTCAGCCCTCATCGGGGAGGTGGTGAGTGTCCCCAGGGACCCCCCTTGTCACCCCCCGGCCGCGGAGATGATGTCAGAGTGAATCTGTCAATCCACTGAGTCGTGCTGCTGACACTTCCACCGCTGATCCCCGGCCCGTGGGGGGACTCTCTGCACCCTCGGGGGCTTCAGGGCCACCTGTAACCCCGCTCTGCCGTCCCCCAGGTGGGCGCCCGCCTCATCTCTCATGCCGGCAGCCTGACCAACCTGGCCAAGTACCCGGCGTCGACGGTGCAGATCCTGGGCGCCGAGAAGGCGCTGTTCAGGTACCGCCGGGGCTGTCGCCGTGATGGCGGCGCGGGCTCGCGGCTGTGACTCCCGGGGGTGAGCAGCCGGCCCCGGTCTGAGCGACCCCCGCAGCGCACAGGGTGTGGGGAGGGGGTTCTGAGGGTGGGGGCTGCGTTCTGGGGGTGCTGATCCCCCCTCCCCGGCCCCCGGCAGGGCGCTGAAGACGCGGGGGAACACCCCCAAGTACGGCCTCATCTTCCACTCCACCTTCATCGGGCGCGCGGCCGCCAAGAACAAGGGGCGCATCTCGCGCTACCTGGCCAACAAGTGCACCATCGCCTCGCGCATCGACTGCTTCTCAGGTGGGCACGGGGGGCTCAGGGGGGGCCTCAGGGAGGGCCTGAGGGGGCACAGACGTGCCCAGGGCGGGCGCTGTCACCTGGTGCCCGGGTGGGCACGCCTGGGAGGGATTCGGGACCGCTCTGCCGTGATGGGAATATTTTTCGTCAACAGCATCTCACCCCGTGTGAATGGTGACTCCTCTGGGCTGAGCAGAGCAGGGGGAGGGCTCTGGGGGGTTTGGGGGAGGCTCTGGGGGGTTTGGGGGTGCAGGGTGAGCGCTGAGCCCTCCCTGTGCCCTCCCTGCAGAGGTCCCCACCAGTGTCTTTGGGGACAAGCTGCGGGAGCAGGTGGAGGAGCGCTTGGCCTTCTACGAGACCGGGGAGCCGCCCCGCAAGAACCTGGAGGTGATGAAAGAGGCCGTGGTGGAGGTGAGGAGGAGGAAGAGGAGGAGGGCATGCCGAGGGATGAAGAAGAGGGGTGAGGGTGACAAGTGGAGGTGGAGGTGAGGCCTTGGGGGAGATGAAGATGGAGGTGAGGCGCTGAGATGAAGTGCTGGGGTGATGAAGATGATGGAGGTGAGGTCTTGGTGGGGATGAAGGATGCAGCAGTGAGGCAGCAGGGGATGAAGGTTGTTAGTGGGAGGTGCTGGGATGATGGAGGATGGTGCTGGAGGTGATGAAGATGATGGTGAGGTGCTGGGGGATGAAGATGAGGCCCGATGAAGGTCGGAGGTGATGTCACTGTGCCATCCTGACTTGCTGTGGAGGCCAAAGACTGATTTAATGAGTCTGATCCGACCGCTGCCGGGCACGGGAGAAAACCCTGGGCCCCTCCCCTGGCTCACGGCCCCGTGGTGTCCCCAGGCCAGCGAGGTGGTGGCTGAGGTGAAGAGGAGGCAGGAGAAGAAGGAGAAGAAGAGGAAGAAGCGGGAGAAGCGGCGGCTGGAGGCGCTGGCAGCGGCCGCCGAGGAGCCAGCAGAAAACTCCGTGATGGAGGCAGAGGTGAGGGGCTGGGGCTGAGACACTTTTGGGGGGGCTTGGCCCTGTCCTGGGGGGCTTGGCCCTGTCCTGGATGCTCCATGAGGGAGGGGTCAGAGCTGATGGGGGCCCCCCGCAGGAGAACGACGTGGGGGCCAAGAAGAAGAAGAAAAAGAAGAAGCAGCAGCCGGAGGAGTCGGAAGCAGAGCCAGAGCCTGAGGAGAACGGGGTGGAGGAAGAGGAGGAGGAGGAGGAGCCATTGCCCAAGAAGAAAAGGAAAGTCATGGTGGAGCCCGAGCAGCAGGAGGAGGAGAAGAAGAAAAAGAAGAAGAAAAAGAAGAAGGCAGCGGCTCAGGACTCGGAGGAGGATTAGGGAGCAGAGCTGAGTCAGCACATGGACTGACAGACTGACGGACAGGCAGGAGCCAGCAGTGGCCACGCACCGTTCTTGGTGGCCCCAGCTCTGTCCCGTGGCACAGCGGCCACTTGGAACTGGTCACAGCCCCTGGTGGCCTGGGTGAGTCCCTCTGGCCACCAGCAGCCCCTGGACTGTGCCTTACACAGTGGAACTTCGACCCCGTGTCCCCTTGTCTGGGGACCTTGGGGCAGCGTGGGGCTGTCCCCAGGCCGTGTCCCCAACCCCGGGCTGTCCCAGGCCGTGTCCCCAACCCCGGGCTGTCCCCAGGCCGTGTCCCCAACCCCGGGCTGTCCCCAGGCCGTGTCCCCTTCCCTGGGGACCCTGGGCTGTCCCTGCTGGCGGTGCCCACACCCCAATAAAGGGCTGAGGTTGTTGCTGAGCCCTGGTGTCCTGCTCGGTGGCAGGGCGTGGCCAGGCTGTCCCCAGAGGGGTCACCCTGTCCCCAGCAGCCACCACACGGTCACGCCTGAGGCCACTTTATTGGAGTCACGGGGGCCGGGGCCGAGGGAGGTCACTGCACCTCCAGGGCGTCTATCACGGCCTGGGTGAAATCCATGGAGGTGGAGTAGCCCCCCATGTCCGCCGTGCGCACCTGCAAGGAGACACCTGGAGGTTAGGGACACCTGGAGAAGCGGGGTCCCCATGGGGTCGAGCTCCCTGGAGCCCTCTGCACCCCCAAGCTGTGGATGTGAGGAGGGGCTGGAGGCCCCCCAGCGCAGTGCAGTCTGCTCTCCCCAGGGCAGGGCAGGGCTGAGGGAAGCGTTGACCCTTTATTAGCAAAGCAGGATACAGAGCACGCGCGATGCAGCACCCCGGGGTGCTCCGGGGTTATGGAGCAGCTCCCAGCTGTGCCTCAGAGCCAGGAAATTCCCCAGTTCCCAGGGATTGGGGGCACAGAGCGCAGCCCCCCCACCCTGCCCCGCTCTGGGGCACCCCGGGGTGCCAGCAGCTGCCAAGGGGGTGAGGGTGGGGGACGTCACCCTGGTTATTGCTGAAAGCTGGATGGGATGGGCCCCACGGGAATGGGGCACAGGGATCCCACAGTCACTGCTCCCACGCTGCTGAGGATCCCATGGGAATCCCAGAACCACGCTGGTCCCACTGTCAGAGGGGTCCCTCAGGAATGGGGATCCCGTGGGAATGGGGATCCCACAATCCAAGGGATCCTGTTTTCCACAAGGGTCCCACAATCCCATTGGTCCAACAGTCAGAAGAACCCCCTAGGAATGGGGATCCCACAGGAATGGGGTCCTACAATCCAAGGTCCTGTTTCCACAAGGATCCTACAATCCCACTGGTCCCACAGGAATGATTCTGTGCTAACAGGGCCCCATCCCATGGGAATGGGGGGTCCCAATGTCCCAATGAGCTGCCTGGGAGTTCAGGGCGCTGCCCCATACCCCCCCAAACCACTCCAGTGCACCCAAAAATCCGCCTCCATGGAGCAATCCCTGCTGGGGGATGGGATCCCTGGGGTTCCCCCTCCCTGGGGGGCACGGGGTGGGGGGTGCTGGGGGGGCCTAGGCCCCATAGTGGGGGTGCAGGTTGTCAATGACGGACTTGACGAAGTCGGAAGTGGTGGAGTAACCGCCCAGGTCCCGAGTCCGGACCTGCAAATCCAACACAGGGAGGGGAGAAACGGGGGAGAGGCGCTGGTGAACCCAGGGCACGGCTGGGACAGGGACAGGAGGGACACAGAGAGAGAGCAGAGACCTCCAGAGCCCTGCCAGGACCTGGAAAGGTCCCTGAGAGCCCTGCCAGGACCTGGAGTGGAGATGGGGACATGGAAAGGTTCCTGAGAGCCCTGCCAGGACCTGGGATGGGAATGGGGCTGCGGAACGTCCCTGAGAGCCCTGCCAGGACCCAAACAGGGACAAGGCCACAGAGGATCCCCCAGCCCTGCCAGAAGTCCCTCCCTTGCCAGGACATGACCACAGGGGCTGGGATTGTAGCTGGAGAGAGAGGAGAGGAGGCAGAATTCCAGCTGGAGAGAGAAAGCAGAGGAAGTGACAGCAGCCCCACCCAGTGCCCCGCACTCACTTTGCCACCTTTGATCACCTTCTTCACCGCATCCGAGATCATGTTGGAGTGATATTCCAGGCTGGGAAAGAGAGGGAAGCAGAGGATCAGCCCCCCAGAAGCCCCCCAAGCCCCCTCCCTCGGAGCCCGCTCGTACTTGAGGTGCCGCAGCATGTTGGAGGCCGAGAGCAGCATGGCCGTGGGGTTGGCGATGTTCCTGCCCACGGCCTGGGCGAAGGGGTGCCGTGCTCCCTGCGGGACAGGGTGACAGGACAGTGACAGGGGCTGCCAGCTTTGGGAATGCCCCTCTGGGATGCCCCTGCCCCGCTCACCAGCTCGAAGACGGCGTACTCGGCGCTGTAGCTCTCGCCCGGCACCACGCCCGCGCCGCCCACCAGCCCCGCCGCCAGATTGTCCACGATGTTCCCGTAGAGGTTGGGCATCACCAGGACGTCGAACTGGTAGGGATTCTGCACCAGCTGGGGAGGGAATGGGAACAGGAATAGGAATGGGGAGGAGTGGGGGGCCTGGGGAAGCTCAGCCACACCCCAGGACGGGGCAGAGCCCAGGCGAGCTCCGCACGAAGCGTCCCGTGCTCGGCACGGCTGCCTGGAGCAGCAGGGGGGGACTGGGGGAGGGTTTAGGGATAAAATGGGGGGTTTAGGGATGTAGAGGAGAGGTTTTAGGCATGTGAAGGGGTTTTTAGGGATATCAAGGGGAGGTTTTAGGGATGTCACGGGGAAGTTTTAGGGACAAAAAGGGGTTTTTAGGGATGTAAAGGGGGTTTTATGGTTTTTAGGGATGTCACAGGGAGTTTTTAGGGCTATGACCTCGCCCAGCCCCAGCGAGGCTGCAGCAGCCCAGGTGAGCAGCACCCAAGCCCCTGAATTCCCCCCGGGAGGAGCCCAGGTGAGGCAGGGCTGGGGATTTTGGGAATGCTGGGGGTACAACCCTGGGCCCAGGTGGGCTCCGTGTGCCCGGGCTGGGAGCTTCCAGCTCCTCAGGGAGCAGCCCTGGGGGCTGGGGAGGGACCAGGGCTGGGGACACACCCATGGGCGTGGCCGGGGAGGGGGCGTGGCTCACCTGCATGCAGCAGTTGTCGATGATCATGGTGTCGAATTTGATTTTGGGGTAGAGCTCGGCCACCTCCTTACAGCACTGCAGGAAC
Source organism: Cettia cetti (assembly GCA_013401135.1). Lineage (NCBI taxonomy): Eukaryota > Metazoa > Chordata > Aves > Passeriformes > Sylviidae > Cettia > Cettia cetti. The sequence continues at coordinate 14,061 of VZUI01054035.1, forward strand.
AGCCCATCCCCCAGCTTCCTGCCACGGGAACGGCGGGAGCGTCGGGGCCAATCCCAAAGGATCCTGCAGGGACCCCTGGCACCCCCGGGGCTCCTCATCCTCCCCCTCCCCTCCCCTCCCTGTCCCAGCTGCGGTGGGAGGTGCAGGGGGAGCTCTGCTGCATCAGCGCTGATCCCAGAGCTTGGGGTTCAGCCGGGGGTGACCCCAAAGCAGTGACCCCACAAGCCGTGGGGAGGGGTTCTCATGGAGGTGATGCTGCGCTGGGATTTCTCCATAAATCTGATCAGCAGCAGCTCCAGAGCCAGTGTCCTGCTCACTCCTGGCTGGGAGCAGAGCCAGGGGAAAGCCCCAATCCCAGGGAAATCCTGGCAGGATCGCAGAATTATGGGATGGGCTGGGTGGGGAGGGACCTTGAACTCCATGGATTCCATGGCAGGGACAGCTCCCACCATCCCAGGTGGATCCAGCCCGGCCTTGGGCAGTGCCAGGGCTCCAGGGCAGCCCCAGCTGCTCTGGGAATTGCAGCCCAGCCCCTGCCCACCCTCCCAG
>VZUI01054036.1:0-71856 GCA_013401135.1 Cettia cetti
GCAGGCGCGGAGGCGCGCGCCGCTCCCGCACCGTCACGGCCCGGCAGCGGCGCTGCGCATGCCCGTGCCCCGCGCGCCGCCGTGTCGCGACACGTCACGCCCGTGCCGAGCGGCGGGCGGAGCTGTGTCAGCGGCGGCGGCTGCGGGGCTGCGAGCGCTTCTCGCCCGTGGAAACCTGCAAGCCCGCCCCACGGGCATGAGGGAATGCGCACGGAAGCAGCAGGAAACGGGATAAAAGTATCACCAGCCAGCCGGGAAAACAAAACCCTTCCTAATATTCTAAACTAAGTATTTCCACGCGCCCTCTTCAGATCATAATTTTAAAGCAAATGCCTCAAAAAACATAGTTAGGGTGTCGATAGGTAATTGTTGCCACAGCTGTAGGTTTTTTTGTCGGTGTCCAGTACAAAGGTAAATTCCCCAGATTTAAACTCGTGAATATCTGTTCTTTTTGCCTCTCAACATCTTGGAATTCCCCTACTCTTTGTGGGAAGGCATTCTTTTAAAAGCTGGTCATTACAAGAGCTGGAAAAGCTGTGTTCTGGTATCCACACCTCTATTTTCAAATTATTATTAGGCGAGCTTAGTTGTATATGCCTCACATTAAAAGTCTGCATTCTCAAATTTTTCAAACTACTTCTCCTTGATTATTAATACTATGGGAGAATAATGCCCCACTCTGTATTACAAGACTTGTCTCTTTCATTGGGGAAGGATTTGTGGGCAGACATGAAATGTTTGCAGGGGTGATGCAAGCACGGGAACACAGAGAACATAAACATGTATGACTGCATCTCCTGGGTCAGAACGGAGCCACTCTTATCCAATGCTCTGTCTCCAAATGTGGCCAGAAGGGGAATACCCAAGGAATTAAGACTAGAGAGGGCCTTTCATGATACACTCCCGGAATCCTCTCCCAGTCTCCAGCCATGTGGAGGGACTTCCCAAGGCAGGGATAGTGTCTGGTTTTTTAGTAACCCTTGCTGGTTCCCTTTCATGAACTTGCTGGTCTCCCCTTGAACCCACCTGCACTTCTTTAATCCACAAGGTGCCATGGAAGAGTTGGTCAGCATAACAACATATTGTGTGGTTTTGTCTGAACATCACCTTTTATCTGAACCATCTATTTGATGCTTTTGTACTGACACAGCCAACAATGGATCCCTAGTTATTCCTTCCAGAACACTCATGATTCTAACGACCTCTGTCTCCTAAGACCAGTTTCTCCACATTGTTGCAATGTTGTAATACCTTCCAATTGTAAATTCCATATTCTGTTCCATCATCCCCTAAATATACTAGTAATGTGTATTTAGGAAGTTTTATTGTTTAGAAGGCATTACAGTATCTCTCTAAGAACAGTTTTTGGGGTGAAACCCAAGAGATTGATTAGGGACATCTCCTGAACAAAAAAGGAAGTAGAGGAAGCATTTATTACAGCTATATGTGGACATTATGCATGCCTGTTAATGACCAGGGTGAGGTAAAATACAAACTTCAACAGAACAACGTTTCTGGCAATGAAATGGGTACCCTGAAGGTGCAGTTTCTGCCCAGCTAGGGCTGACCAAAGGCAGAGCTGCTGCAGGGATCCACCTTCTGCAGCCTGACATTTGAACCCCACTCCCACACAGGTACCAGTACTTGTGCAATGGTGCTAGTTGAATGCAACAATACCAATTCTGACCTCACCTAAACAAAGTTTCAAGACAGGTTGGAATGCTGAGTCCTGAAGGAACATGTCATGGGTCCCTGCAAGAACTCAGAACTGCAAGTTCTATACGAAAAGATCTTCATGTTTCATCTCAGTTTCAAACAGGATTTTTGTATGAGACAAATGTGACAGGCCCAGGATATTTCATCTGATATTTATGTGGAATTTCTATGTTTGTGGGGAGAAATGTTTGCATCAAAGTTGTAAGTGCAATAAACAAACACATTTGTTTGTAAACACACACACTTACAAATAACTTAGAACACTTTTCCTGTAATTTATACTATTTTTTTTCTTTATAACTTGGGATAGATTTTATAGAAATGTACAAGAATCAATTTTGTCCTATTATAGTCTTTAAGAATTTCTAGCTATCTATTTTCATTTAAAAAAATCCATGCATTTCCATCAGCAAACAATTGCAGTGATGCCAAATCCCATCAGAAACAGCAAATTTAGGAGTGTAAAAGAGCCACAAAAACATTCCACTGGTTGTTTCCTTATTCTTCCAAACAAATGATTGCTGTATGTTCCTCTAACCAATCTCTTGCACTCTATGTGATCAAACAAATTCTAATTAGAGTGAGGAAGTCTTAGGTCTGTGTGTCTGGTGAATGGTAAATGCACCATTTGTCCCTTTTACCTCCACTGAATACAACAGACATTGTGCAACAATCTTGCAAGGTCAGCACACAAACTCTGGAGGTACTTTGCAGGCCTTGCTTAATTTCTTCTCTCTGTGCAGAGTTTATACATTTTGGTGTAGATGAAAAGCTTGACAGGAAAAAACAAAAGAAGCCTAATCTGTAATTCCAACAGGAAAAATCAAGTTTTAATTCAAATCACAAAAATTGCCCATAAAAATGGAAATAATGGACTTAATTCACCCTCACTGGACCACCACTGATGTTAAGACATGTGTGCAGGAATAATTTTGTCAAAAGCAGCCACTCAGTTTTCTTTAGTTATACACCTCACACATTAATCCCATAATTGTCCTGCTGAGTTCTCCTAGCCAGCAATAGTGATTAAAAAAAAAAAAAGAAAAAAGAAAAAAAGGCAGCTTCAGCTTGTCCAGTTACATTCTTCATGATTTCTGTTGAATGCAGAGCCATTTTCTTGGTACTTGATATGAATATTTTTCCTCAAAAACATCTTTATAGGGAATATGCCATGTATCACCTGTAGTCTGTACCACACAGTCGTAACGTAAAGCAGGCTGTTGAAAAAAAATAAATGGAAAAACCTTTTTTTTAGACTTTATACAACGTGTTACTAAAATATCAATTACATGTTGTTACAACTTCTAATGCTTACCTTACAAGTCTCCACAGTTTTATCTCTTAAACCCTCTCATTTTATTTTCTTATACAAAACAAATTCTAAATTTTAGTACTGGCAAAAAAACTAAACTATCTTCTAGTATTTTGTGGTCTAGGAGTCATTATAAATTCTGGCTTCAATCAGCAGCAGATAATAATGATTTCAGCATAATGCACTCAATTACTAGAAATGGCAAAATGATTGTTGTTCTGTTCAGTTAAATGAAATCATATGGGAATTACTCAGGATGTGGAGTTTATAGGCTTGAACATAGGATTTAATAACATTAATGACATCTTGTATTTATTCTTCCAGTCTCTCTCTTTACAGAGAGACTTGCTCTGTCCCCAGGAGAAGAAAATGAGATGCAAGAAAAGGGTTTATCACTAACACTTTCAGAAACATCTAGTTGAACAAATAGAATAAACAATTTTTCAGGTCTATTATGTTGCAGGTATACTAACCCAACATATATAAGACAAAATAAATATTAGTGGTTGGTAATTATGGTTCCCAGGACATACTATCACTCTAAATGCATAGTCTTAGAAGTCTGCTTTCCTGTGGTAGCTTCCAGAATAACCTAGAAGACAGCTATGACTGGGAATCTCAATCAGCCAAATCACTTGTATGGGAATTAAGATGTGAAAATTAGTGGTGCCTTTGTACAGAAGAAAGAAACAAGGTGTAGCTAAAGCTGTGTTACTCAGGTAACCCACCATTCATTATTTGGCTCCATAAGAAGAAATGTATATATGGCAACAAAGAATAAAAAGCTGTCATTCTTACAAACTGGTATCTCTGTCTGTAATCATGAATGTTATTTTACAATTTCAACCAGAGAAGAAAGAAAATTAATCTGCATAACTGCAGTATTCCTTTAAGCAGGCAATAACAGTACAGACACACCAGATAACAAAAAATCTGCATAGAATGTCACATGATGCATTTTTCCTTAGAAAAATCTTAAAACATCTGCATTCCTGTTAATGTACTGTTCACGAGGATACATATCTCCTAGACAATAATAGTAGTATTCTGCCATAACATGACATTACTACAATTTCTGCAGCTGAATACCAATTATAAACCTGACTGTTCCAGGCTTTCCCTCATGAAACTTTACACCTATGTTAGGTTACTATTACAGTAAATACTGGAATACCTGTATTTTTCTGCTTCTTTAAAATAAAGATAAAAGAAATGCTATTGTAATATTAGAAGCATGATATTTTATAATAGTTCTGCAGAGGAGAACAAGGGATTTCAAAGTTTAAAATAAATTAAAACATTGGCACCTGGGTTTTACTGAGGCCAGTAATGGTTACAGTTTCCAGCACTGGAAAGATTTGGGTACATAAAGTTTTGTTTACATTTACATTTTAAACATTTAGGCAGCATTTCTTAGCTCTCTTACAGTTTTCTTTTTGTGGCATGCTCTGTGAATTCAGTGAATTTTCAGTTAACATGGGAATTTTGAGCGCATTGCTACAAATCCATTTCTTAGACTTCAATAAGATATTTTGGCTTCCAGAGTTTGAAATAATGTCTCTTCAACGAATATACTTTGTGTGTTTTCTAACTGCAGCAGGAAAACTTACCAAAAAATTTATACTCCTTCCATTTGCAGAGGAGTAGAACGCTATCTGGTGCCCACGCTGCCACTTACGGAACAGGTGGCGTGTCAGGCTGTCGGAGAGACAAGCCTTGTGATCCCGGAGGAAGTCTCGAGTAACAAACCTGCAATGCTTGCCTGATCGGAGAGTGGCATATAACAAGAAGGCATCGTCTTCAGAGCTGCACAAAACAAATGCAAAGGACAGATGTCATTCACAAGGCGGTAAGTGGTTGCAGGAAGTGATTCAAATGCTGATCAAGATTTATTCATCAGTAACACTGAAAATTCCCACCACTACTCTAGTTCCCTGTAAAATAAAAAATTGCTTACCACAGGGCACCAAAAGCTAGAGTGCAATAAACATTAATTGTATGCTACTTAGAGCACTTTTTTCCTCTTACCACAATCTGATAATGGAATATAATCTCTTGCCATGAAGTTTAACAATACCGTGCTATGTGGAATAAAATTGCTAAAACTCAACAATGTACTCCCACATAGCAGCAGACCACAACTGCACACTGATGCTACCAGAAATTCTGTAAGTTCAGGCCATTGTGCTCTTGGCAGTGGCTTTATCAGTCATAAATCCTAATAAACCATACAGCTCTCAATATGATTCTAAGTGATGAAAGTCTTCATAACTCAACTTTTTATGTACTTTTGAAGCAAGTATAGCAAGGGATGTTTCTTTCACACACACAGATAGAGATACTAGTAATGGTACTAAAAACTAGAGAAAAATGCACATAAATCAGGTGTTGGTCTCTATTATATTGAGCCATTTTCTTCAACTTACATATTTTCCGCAAAGAAGAAGTCTGCCTTGTTCTGCATCTCCTTCATGATTTCTCTTTTCCAATTTGAATTGTTCATCAGCATATGTTTGCGCCCCAACACAAGCAACCGGGCATTCTCTTTTGCCAGACAGTTGACAGCATCAAACAGCTGCAGAAAACAAAGCAAACCCAAAGATTTTCTTAGCTGTGAAAACAGAGTCACAGGGAATAAATACTTTCATGTGTGTCTCACCTAAAGGGATTTGTAGACTACTCTCGTTTCACACAGTTCTTAACTGCAATGTGAATTAAGCAGGTAACTAATTTAATTCCCTAATCACAAAAAAAAAGCAAAAACAAGAAGCCAATTCATTGAAGGAAGCTGTTCTCAACCTCACAGAAAATACAGTGCTTTTATACTCCAGCTCTTGCAGTTCAAATGACATGAACGACCTCGGGCAGAGTTGTATGGAGATGTCAGAAGTCCCAAGTCAGCCGAGGGAAGTGAATCACGAGGGGGTCCGAGTGATACCCACTAGTGATGACGGAGCACGAGAGCCGCGAGCGCACCGCCTCTCCAGCCCCACCTGCTGGACTTGGAGACCTACGCGGCCCGGGCGGCCCAGTGGGGAGGCGAGCGGCAGGACAGGGAAATCCGTGACCTCGGGATCAAGGCTTTATGAAAACCACATTCAGACTAGCCGCCCACTTGTGAACTAACATACTGAGGTGGTAAACTCACTTCAGAGGGACTTTTCAGCAGTCTCGTAGGGCTGTGCCTATTCTGCAACAAGCGTTTCTCAGGAACTTGTGCCTTTGCCTCCCTGCTTCACCCAGACGGAGCTCAGAGAGGACAAAGGTTTTGGCTTTCAGCATCCAGGTTATTACTGTGGACTGCTCACAAAACAATGGCATTTCAGTTCGACTCAGAAAGATAGAAGAATTGTTTCTTGAGATTGATCCATCTGTCATATTTGAAAGACAAGGAATACCAGGGAAAGGTATTTCCTAATTTTTACCTGCATTTGCTGCCGCTATTCGCCAACATACAATCTCCTGATTATTCTTTAATCCTTCCTGCTTTTCTAGCTACTTCCCTCTTCTTTGTTACTTTTTCTTCCTTTAATACCTTCAATTGCCCTTCTCCTTCTCTTGCTCTTTTCCCTCTTTTCCTCCTATTTGTGATCCTTCTTGTTTTTTGGTATAATTTGCTTTTGATTCAGGAGCTAGAAAGAATTGTTCATGTAATTCTTTTGTGCCATTTTACAATGCATTTAGTTGCATCTACCTGCAAGTACCAAGAAAAAGGGGTGGCCCCATTCAGTCCTCTCTCAAGCTGCACAATCTCACTCCTTCTGTTGTGTCAGATCTATATCACATTTGCACACGAGCTCACTGATCCAACAAAAGACTTTTTTGTAGGGTTGAGCTGGCAGCAACCTAACAGATAGACTTGAGTCAAAGGTTCAATGACTAATGGGAACACATCGCTGGAGGTGGTGAGGGCAGGAAGTGTGGGACTGCCCTTCACAGGAAAGGACCTGCAGGTGGCTCAAATTAAGTATGCCATGAATCTAGATCTGAGATCTGGGAGAGAAAGCCAGAAGATTTTCTACATTAATTTTAATGGTTGAGCTATAAATTGCTGTTGCCAGTACTGATCCTGAGGGACTAAAGGCTCTGTTTTCATACAGATATAGGAGCTTGGTGCTAATCAAAAGCACAAACTCCTAACAGTACCTATTGGAACTGACTTCCTGCTTCCAGGAGATCACACTGGATATTGGCTACACATGCAGGTTTTCCCTGGTTAAAACAAACAAAACATAATGTAAGCAGGAAAAGGCCAAATGCAGTGACCAGTCCTGCAAATAGCCGGATTCAAATACCAAAGGAGAATTAAATTGGTTAATCTTAGTTCATTAAAGCTAATAAAAGCTAGGAATGTAGCTACTGCATCCACAGACATTTTCATGTACAGAAGTCAACAGTGAAGAAATAATAACCTAGAGTAACTTTCACAAACCCTTAAAAATTCCAAATGAAAATACTTTTTCTTTTTGCCTAACGTTTTGCTACATTAAGGGGAAGGTTAGCAAAAAATCATGTGAAAAAAAGTTAAAAAAACAGCAGTTCCAGGTACAGATTGGTCAACAGTAGCTATTCCCAAGTTTATAAAAGACTTAAGTATCTTGGATCCAGCTCCTGTAGGTCTTTCTTTCTGGAGCTTATAATTAGTGGCACTTTGTAGCTGTTAGTCATGTGGACTTTCTCGTCCATGTACTATTAGCATATGAGGTTTTCTAGTGTGAAGTGCTTCTGGGAGAAAATTGAGAGGTGGGAAAAATTGTCAAATAGGAGGAAAAACTCAAACCAGGCTTAAAATGTAGAAAAATTAAAGGGAGTCAGCATTTTAAAATTTTGAAACTCCTGCTTACAAAACAACCCACTGTTCCCTACTTAACACAGAGATTCAACTTACTTAACCTACTAAAATACAGAAGATAGAAATTATTTTTGTTTTCATAAGATAAAAATAATTTTTTTCTGCACACCCCCCTTATCTGGCACAAGAGTCTTTTCTCTCACTTTAGGCTTGGGCACTTAATGGGGGTGGTCTACAAGGAGTCATAGAACTTACACGGGGGTTTCCTAAGTGTGTCTACTCCCACGTCTGGCTGCTTCTCAAGAAAGGAAGGTGTGAGACACACTAACACTTGTTTCAGTCACAGAGGAAACTAACTGAACATAATGCTGTTAATACAAAAAATATCTCTCATTTAAAAAGTCAAGGGTATTTTATTAATCTAGCGTTTCCAGAAGCTGCATGAGTGTATAATGGAGCACAAGGAAGATAGATTAATTACTCTCACTCATACAAGCATCTATAAGCAGAGCAGGATACAGATTTCCTAAGACTTCACTGCCAGTCCTTTTCTGATCACTAGATCATGCTGTGCCACATGTCCCCACGTTTTCAAGAGTAAAGCTTGAGGTAGGACAGCCTTTCTCATTAGGTGCTACTTAGGTAGATTTCCACTTGTGAAATGGGAAATCCCTACTCACTGCTGCTGGGAGGCACACCACTCAGTGATTCAGCAAAAGGTGACTCACTTGTATACACATATAGCATGAAGGAGTAACTACCAAAAATATTTAAATCACATTTTTAATGAATAAATCATGTTTGACATTACTTAAACATTTGGGTTCACTAACTGCAAAAAAGCAAAACCTACCTAGAGGTTATCTGCTAATAAGAGCAACAAACTCCTATTATTGCCCTTTTCTCCTGTTAGTTCTGCCTCCCACCAAACCAAAGCTGTGAAACTGCAGAAGAAAGCCCAACACAGACCACGGTTCAGAGCTGCCATTACTGTGCTGTCAGGCAGGGCTGAGCACGATCATTGTCTCCAAAGTTTAGCCAGTAATTGGAGACAGTCAAAAGAAGTGATTATCCTACTTCACTCTTCACTGGTGTGGCCTCACCTTGAATGCTGGGTATAGTTTTGGGTGCCACAATATAAAAAAGACATTAAGCTATTAGAGAGCATCCAAAGGAAAGCAACAAAGATGGTGAAAGGGCTGGAGGTGAAGCCATATGAGCAGCACAGAGGTCACTTGGTCTGTTCAGCCTGGAGGAGACTGAGGGGAGACCTCGTTGCAGTTAGAACTGCCTTGGTGGGAGGGAGGAATGGAGGGGCAGGCACTGATCTCTTTGGTGACCAGTGACAGGACCCAAGGGAATGGCCTGAAACTGGGTAAGGGAAGGTTTAGACTGGACATTGGGAAAAGCTCCTCAACCCAGAGCGGGGTTGAGCACTGAAGCAGGCTCCCCAGGGAAGTGGTCATAGCACCAAGCCTGACAGAGCTCAACAAACATTCGGGCAACACTGTCAGGGACATGGTGTGATCCTTGGGGTGTCCTGCACAGGGCCAGGAGTTGGGACTTTGATGATCCTTGTAGGTTCCCTTCCAACTCAGGACATTCTATGATTCTATAAGTGAATTCCTGTCATGACTAAAATTATTTGACTTAAGAGTTTCACCATTTTTTGTTACCTTTTTCCATACTGTAGATCAAGAAAATAAACTCTTTAAAAGAACCTACTCTTCAGTCCTACACACAGGAGAGACACACTGAGAAGCCAGAGATTTTTCCCACTGGAGAGCCAATTACTCAGAGAAGGCATGTGTGCTGCTTGCAAGAAAGGCTGGACTTCCTCACTGAGCCTGGTAATTTCACCAAACCACATTCAAGATCATTACCACAACACCAAATAAAAATGCTTCTTATATTCTCTGCATTATTACTGATGACACAGTGCAAATTAGTCTCAAGTCCTCTTAACTTAAATACAGGAGCAGTAACACACTTCTTGATTTCTCTGGAGTTTATCTGTCCCTGACTAGAAAGGGAGTAGCTACTTCAAAAGGAAAGCAGTGATGGATGAATAAGTAACAGTCACTAAGATTAATCAGCCTGGTTGACTTTCTGCTCTTTAGACAGTCAGCAGCTAACTCTTGGGAATTATCCCTTACAACACAAGGGATCTCTGCAATACTGCAGTAACAATATTGTTGAGAATATTTGTATCCTGTGTTACTGTAAGACTTTTTAGATTGATGTAACACATCATCATGCAAAACTCTACCAGTGACAGCCCTTCATACATCAATGATTGCAATCACACAATGTTTAACATGTTTTAACCTGTCTGCCTTGACTCTGCGCCTAGAATTGACTTATCCTCTCTTGACACATTCACTAGAGATATGTCTTAACTCCCTATCACAATTCATTAAAATTTGCACATTTTTAGATGTTAGCTTTAACAGTCAACACTATTAATCAAAGGCAGATTATTGATTGAGCAGGAAAACTAAACCACAGAAGCAGATTCCAAAGTTGATTTAATATAGATTGAGGATGGTACAGTAGCCTCGGTTTGCTCAGATGAGGCAATGCCTAAATATAGCTGTGCTCCTTGCAGAGTAAGTCTGTATTCAGAGACTGAAGATGCTTTTGCAGCACCCAGGTCCAAACTGACTGGTACCAAGTGTGTACCAAGACATCTGGTGCTCCTGCACAATCCAGTGTATCCACTGCCTGAAGGGCTTGGCTCAATTGTAACGCTGGGTGAATGTAAACACTTCCAGGTCCAAACTGACTTCAGCAATACTCCATGGACTGTGACCAAGCTAATGAACCATCTTGAATCCTGAGTAGTGCAGAGAATGAAGCACAGAAACTGTAAATATATTCAGGTCAGATACAGAAGCAATAACCCAATTTATATTTTTCTGTATTCATGGTACCCTGGCTGTTATGCCAGTAATGGGGATATCTTTAATTACAACTCCATTTGATTTCAACTGAAGGTGCAACCTGCTCAAGACAATCCCTGAAACAATTCTGGATGTACAAGTAATATGTTTGTAAACAGTCTCTGACACTGCATTCTGCTGTATTATAAACTATAGGTAAAGTTTCCAATTTCAAACAATCTTGAAGAGCCACCCCTGTCTTTTATTCTAATGATGAGCTCAGAGAACAGCACAATACAAACCAAAACTGTGTAAATCAACCTCAGATTTGGTAAGACTGTTAAGAATTTCTCCTGTGCAGATAGAGAGGGATAGATGCCAATCCTTCCCAGCAGAGAGCCATATAAGAAAAAAAAAAATGTTATGAAATAGGTATTTTCTATCTAATTACAGCCATATCCTGCTCTGTCCTATTCCCAAAAGGCACAAGAAGTAATGTGATGGACAGTGAAACAGTATTTGCCATGAGAATTACAGAATCACAGTGGGATGCATGCAGAGAGTGAAGAAATATATACACAATTTAAACACAGAATTAAAGTGTGACATGAAGGATGGGGAGGTAGGCAGAGAATCATAAGGTGGAGGAGCCATTAACTTTTTGGGACCTGACTTTTTGGAATGGACTGTCATGTTTAAAAGCTCTCAGCCACTTTGTCAGTCCTACATATGAGAAACCTTTTAGTGTAAACATTCTTGCTCACACTTTTTGAATGGCTCTGCTTTTGAATGGTAATATTTTCATCCTCATGATCTATAGATGAATGAAGTTCACTCACCAATTAAAAAAGCAAAATGGGTAGTGACAATAGTTAACAATAGCATGCTATTAAATGAACAATGCAAAGAACTCTAGAAATTATGACTAAAGAAAATACAGACATTTGAGGAATTGCTGAATTTTACAGTACGAGTTGCAAAAGAAAAAAACAGGCAATTTTTTCTGACTCTTACAATTCAAGAAATACACAGACAAACAAATATTCTTCAGGTGTCTAACTGCATTTTTGGAGGTGGAATACTGTATGTTACTTCAGTGCTTGTCAAGTTTCTAAATCCAAAAGTTTTGTTAAGCAGCTACAATATAATTTTCTTTCCCAATCACTTATTAAAAATTGTGGTGTTGATTTAAATTGACAAGCGGATCCTTTGATGCTGTGTCAGCAATCATGAAGTAGGAATAAATATGGAAGAGAAGGGATGAATCTGAAATTCAAAGCAGCATCCTACTGGGGTAACAAGTGGGAAATGTCCAACTCACCATTAACTATAGCCCAGCGCTAACAACTAAGATCTTCTATTTTAATTAAAACTTAACATTTTCAATTTTAGTTGTGGACTGACAGTAAACCATTTTTGTTCATGAATTTGAATTTTCTGAATGTCTTCCTTTCTAGTCATGTAGAAGGACAAAGGTATTTGTCCTTTTCTGATCTTCTCTGAGATATTTTTTCTCCATAGCTGATATCATTGTATACTTTTATATCTCCTCTTACTCATCTTCTTTCTTGTAACAAAGAATAAATACCAAGCTCTTGAAAATGCATAATGCATAATGGGCAGCTTATGTGGATTTGATTTTATCCAGACATCTCCTGAGAACCTACTATTTTGTACCAAAACATGGAGATTTACCAAATATTAAAAAGTCTCAACTATCCACACCAAGGAGAGGAGTTAGGTGATACTGTCTGTTAGGTGATACTGTTTATCTGTGATCATACAAAAGTAGGAAAAAGAAACATTTAAGTTCCCTTTGCATTTCCACATATCAATAATATCCTTTGTTCTCATCCTCAAATTCTTTCTGCTTGCACTGCTGTTTCTTCAACAGTATTTTCTTACTCATCACTACACATTGCTTCATTGCACCAATATTACACATACATCATCTTGATTTTCTTGAGGAAGAAAGTTAAATAAAAATTAAAAGGTATGAGGTGTTACTTATTCTTGCATATGCCTCAGATGTGAAACCTTACCTGTCAGAGCCACTGACTGCAAATGGAATAATTTTCCCAACTGAAGTCACAGCTTCAAGGGTCTGCCCTCTTTCACTGGAAATCCAGCCTTTGCAATCACATTCATACTCTTGCTTTTCTACTGTTATAAGGACACTGTACACAAAGATTGAAGGAAATAAGGGAGTTTCTCTTGCCAGGTTTCATTTTAGAAACAATGTAAAAATTTAGCCATTGGAAATGAACTAGAAACAATGTAGCTATTAAAATGGACCATTTGTAAACCCAAGAGCTGTGCCAGTCTTAAGATCTTCAGAGTGGGTCAGAAGCTATATTTAAGTACTGAAATCCAAAATGTGAGCAGGATGTCCGGGTGTGGGGATGTTATGAAAATGAATGCACAAGCTTGACTGATCCTTTCCATAGATAGGAAATAGGAAATAACTCGGTGCAGGCCTGAAATGGGCTTTGTAAGACTGAAACTGACAATTTAAAAGGTACTAACACTTCAGCTCTCACTACTGTCCTATGCAGATGTCTGTGACTGACCTAGTCTGATGTTAAATGTTTTCCCCGTGTCCTATTTGTGGTTCAAAAAGTCCCAGACAGTACTTCTGTCCTTTGAGGAAAGGTCCTGCAGTGGGGGACATCACTGTTACAGCAGGCACAGGCACGACGCTGTTATGGGACATTAAACCTATGCTTCTGCAGACATCTGCCACATTTTAATAAACTTGACAGCTCCACAAACACTTTAACATAAGGACTATTTCTAAGCTCACAGGACAACAGACATCCAGGTAGTATGACATGATAACCAAGGAAACATTAGTAAATTGACAACTTGCAGTTGAAAAAAAGCATCAGAGTACAACATGCAGCAAATATTTATAACACAATTTTCACACTGCCTTTCTGCTGTTTCTCAGTAGTACTATTTTCCAGTTGCCTGCTACAGATTATTATACAGAGATTACCTTCAAAACTTTTATATACCTTTGAAAATGATTGTTTCAATAAGAACCTTTACAGCTCTTAACACATAAATACATTAACAAACACTACTGAAATGAGTGGTGATTTCTCTGTGAAGGTCAGAAAGAGGAATATTTTGTTTAATATGAAAGAGAGCATATAAATGTTCTTCTTCCACAGTACAAAAATCAGCAGAAGCTAACTAAAGCACAAAGGTTTGAGATGAAGGAGCAGCTGCATGGTCAGTCAGACCCTATCTGTCCTGGGCCAACCATGAAACCATGGCTTTCAGCAAGGAGCAACCTAGGAGGGAATCTGTTTAATATTGCTAAGAGAATAACTGGTATTTACCAGACTGGAAAAAACCAAGGGGACTTTCATATCCACCAGCACACCTTGCACTGCCAGTACCATGAGGCAGAGGTTCAACTGTCTCAGTTGGATCAAGGCTTACCCTGGCAAGAATCTCATTGCTCCTACAAAACCAACAAAAAATCTGATGCAGTGTAATGCTGCTGTAAAATGTGGGTTTCTTACCAAGTCATTAGTATTCATTGTGCATCACTGCAGGCAGACTCATGCCATTTTACTACTCGTAACACTGCCAGCAGTCTCCATGCCTGGGGATCCTAGGCAGTGCAAGTCTGAAAGCCCACCATGATCTAATTTTTGTACTTCAATGCTTTTCATGTTTGCATACTGGTAGCAGTCTGCAATACTCAATAACTGGACACTGGGCAGGCAACTGTTTTATCTGAATTATTTTTCTTTAACTCAAAAAGATACAGCAATTTGACAAAGAATACCATCAGCTCCCACAAATTAATTATAGATGATATTTGGCATTTGTCTAGAGGTTCGGCCTCCTGGGAACAACTGGTTATATGAAAAACTTTGTACACTTAGCCATTTTTTCCCCCTTTTCAAGAGAAACAAGCTTGAGGATATGAAAATACGACCACCAAAAAGGCATGGGCAACAAAAGCCGAATAAGAACCACTCCCAAGCCACAGCCCTATTTCAAAAAAAGACCAATTTTTTAAAGCAACTTCTGGCTTGGCGACTCAGAATTACAGTTTCCACGTATCTATACAACTATATCAGCCAGCACTTTTGAGGAATTATGTTGCATCTTTCCCTCTTTTGTCTATTTCCATGGAAAAGATGCAGATACCCAGCTAACAACACTGGAACATCCAGGACTGAACACCAGTGCTCAAGTTCAAGACAGAACTATAATTTCAGAAGTGTTTTGTTTACCAGATTTATCAGATAGCAAATGGTTAAAACTGTGTTTTACTACTGGTTATGTTAACTAGGCTGGTGGACTAAATAGGCTCATGGAAATGAGAGTGAGTGGGATGACAAAAAAGAAATCCCTAACCTATAGCATTCAAATTTCTGAAAGCTCATTTGGGAATGCCCATTCAATGGAAAGTTAAGAGATATCACTCTTTAAGGCATGATATGCAGATACATACATATAAATTAGAAGTGAAAATGTCAAAACTCTCCAATTCTTTAAGACACTTCCTCTCACTATTAAGACGTATGGCCATTCCACATAAGCAGATTTAAACAGCACAGTGCAGTGTTTTACAGGGACATCATGTACATGGCTTCTGACAATGAAAGCAGCAGAGTGACACTAATGTTACATGAGCCCAGGGTAACTACTCCTCAAAAGGAGCATGGTAAATCAACATCAAATCAACACCATTAGGACTGTCTGGTTCTGCTCTATCATTACTTGCAACCCTCTTACTACTACTTCGTTTTATTTATTCAAATATGTGGCAACTTAGGGCTGTGGTGGAAGAAAACTCCTATCAATCAATCAATCAATCAATCAATCAATCAATCAATCAATCAATCCATCAGTAGAATAGGTAGTATTCAAGAAATAGGTATTCCACTGTACTTAAGCTTGCACTGAATGCAGAAGCTCAAACTCCAGAGAACCACAGCTCTAACAAACACCTGCACCATACTTCTACTTTTTTTTTTCTTTTTAGTGTATAATTTAAGCACTACCTAGTTTACCAAAGTATCACACAATTAGGAAATAAACAAGGAAAGAAGGCATCAATAAGGTTGATCTTCCCACACTGGTATACCACGTAAGTCAGGAAGAACTTCTGAATAACAACTGCCCCAGAACCTGTGGAACTGAACTGGCTTTTAGCTGCTGTTAGAGAGCTTATGGCACACACTGTATACAGCTTGCTCAGTTGTGTCAACTTGACTCCTTAAAAACTCAAAAAATTCAAAATATTAGAGACAGAAGAAGTATTAGTGCCAACTCACTGCTTTCTTTTTGTCATGCATAGAAACGAGCAGTACATGGAAAATGCTGGACAATAAGGACAGACATAAGCATCACTAATACTTTCTGATTTATCTAAGAGGTAAGTTGGTATCAACAAAATGATGGAAGCACAGTCCAGTTTTTATAGTCACTACAGGAAGCTTTGTGCAAGGATAGGATAATACAGCAGCTGGAAATGGTAGAAACTATTCAGAAAACTTAGATGAAGGAATTAATACTTCTTTAAACTGGTTGGAAAATAGAGTACCTAATGTTTACATAATTTTGACAACCTTTTTAACTTCTGACTCACTATAATGCAATGCACATTTCCAGCTAGAACTGTGAAAAGAACTATTCAGATCATTAAAGAACTGACCAGTGAATAATAAATCAGGAAGAAACTGCATCACAAGCTATTATCTCTGGGTGGAAAGGAAAAATCAGTAGATGCATGTAAAGGTTAGTAGGAAATATGTAAAATATTTGAAATAGAGAATTTCTCACTAAGAAAAAGGTTTCCTAACAATGATATGGGGCAAATAGTTACAATGCCAGAGATAAAACATTCAAAGTGATTTTAAAATGTGATTTTGAGGGATCATACTTAGGAAATAATAATTACAGAATAAAAGATCTGAATGTTTATTTTATGGAGATGTACAGAAAAATGAGAACACCGACACAAATGATGCTTCAGAAGGTTGTTTCTTCATCTAATGGTTTTCAAGTACTAATTTTTAAGATCTTGAGTTAGGCATTTTTCTTGGAGGATGGGAGTGAAGATTTCTATTGTGTAACAGTTACTTTCCTGAAAACTTGAAGAACAGCAGCATAGTTATCTTATTATGTCCTTAGTATTGGTGTTCTAATACACTCCTGCTCCTCACATGATACCCTGCAACAAAACTGTTTACAAGTCTCAGCATGTACAATACCAGCTTAAAGGTACAGTTCTGGTAGCAGTCCTCAGAGAAGTGACAGATATCTGAATGAGATCTCTTTATATTAACACAAGTAAATATATTACTTTAATCTAATTTGATCTAATTTAGATAAACACCATAGATAAAGGCATTAGTCTGAATTAGCATGGGGATTATTTTGATTCCTGGGTTTTTTGCCTTGCCTCATTTTGCCTCCCTTATATGGAAGAACTGCACAAATGTACCCTCAAACAAAATAAGTAAAAAGCAGAATAGGGATAGCTTCTTCCCTTTTGTGTCTGTATCTGATGCACAAAATCAATACTGGCAAAAGGTGAGGTTTGCATTAACAAGTGTTTGATACAGAAAGTCACCTCTAATGGGCAACAGTATTTTGGGTAAGAAGAGTTCTTACCATTTTTCAGAAGTTCAGTTTGAAACAGGAATTCTTGTGAATTGGTTTTAAGCAAGAATACTGCCAGCATGATTGTCATTCCCAGAATGGAATTTTAGTTCTGGTGAAAGCAGTCTTCTAGATTCAAATAGGAGTTCCTATTTCCATGTTCCAGACAACACAAAACAATCAGTTTATGAAGAGATTTAGATTAAAAGCTGTGGACAATTGTACTTGATTTTCTATGAGTCTAGATTTAAAAAAAAAAAAATACTTTAACTTCAGTTTTAAACTTCATTACAGGTTATAGTAATTTAATAATCCCAATTTAAATATATTTACTTATATATAAATGTCTCTTCCAATCCTGCTTTACAAATAGAATGCAACTAGAAAAAAAACAACAAATGCAGCTTAATGGATTGCTGGATCATTAAACATCATGTCAATATGCAGAGATCCCTAGGAATAACATATTGTTCAAAAAAATTAGGCTTTCATAAATTCATAAATAAATCCAAAGGGACTTTAGGCTTTTGCTATGTTGCACCTTTTCGCCTTCAGATAACACAACTTCAAATAAGTTTTCTTTCCTACTTTTACTAGAAATAGCATACTAAACGTAAAAGCCAAGCATGAACCAAAATTGGTTGCTTTTCAAATATATAAATAAATCCAGATGTACATGAATGAACACAATCCTGAAGATTACCTATGTTGCTTTTAAGATGACAGTAAAATCCAGCACTTCTCACATTCAAATCAAATATTGAATATTGTTACTGGCCTACAGTAACCCAGCCTTCACATTTTCTGGCCTGCTTCCCATAGCCTCTCACTACCATGGAGACTTTTCATATGAGAATCACTTCTAAAGAAGCAGTTTGGTTCCCTAAAGACCAGGTTTGTAATTTGGAGGCCCAGCACACATCTTACTGCCACACTGATAACAATTCCATGATTTTGTGAGACAGTTGAGCTGCCCAAAGAAAACCCCCACCTTGTGGTTTCTAAGAGACAAGTGAAAACTCATAGAAACTCATCCAGTTCAGAAGACACGCTCTTTTGACTTCATTACCCAGATTTTAGCAGGACTCCTCTACAACGTACAACAACCAACCTGCTCGCTACAGTACCAAGTTCACCTGGACATGAATCATCAAGGCAGGTTCATTCTGCCCTGATGAATTTCAAGCTTATATTCCTAGTGATTAGAAGAATCTTATTATGAAAGATGCTATGTAAATTCACTCATTAAAAAAAAAAAAAAAAGGTATGCTTGGTGCTTTGGGTGGTCCTGTACTTGCATTAACTTTTAATTTGCTATTATCACGAAATACAAAGGTAAAAATCATAAACATCAGATAGAAACCAATAGAAATAATTTAACCATATAGGTTTTATTAATTTTATAGCCAGAAACAAAGGCTGCAAATAGTAATGGGAGGCAACACCAGGAAGAATCTGACTCTGAGAGAAAGTAACAGGCAGAACCTGTCAAATTTCTTTAACTTGATCAGTTTCTGCTGCTCTATTCTCACCAGGAAATGCAAAACTAGAGTGGAAACCTCTCAAAGGAAAAATAATTGCTTACAGCCGACTGATGAGGTATTTACTCAGGAAATCCTGTCAGTTTCCCCTCTCCCATTTCACAATGTTGGGAATTTTAAAGCTTAAAGAAAGTTTCCCCTATATTCACAAGTAGCCAGTCTGACTCTGTGCCTCCCTTCTTAAGATGTCCCATTGACCTTCTACTCTCCCGTCCCAGTCTTGCAGAAGCAGTGAGGGACATTGGAGCATACCTTTATGGGAAGAGCCAGACTTGGTGGCTCAAGGTGTGTAGGAAACACGGGCGTTTCCTCACTGGAAGCATCCATGCCAACCAGTTGTAGCAGTACTTCCAGAACACTGATGTTCAATACATCTTCACTTACAGTATATAGTATACAAAGCTGAATATATTAAATACCGTTTTACTTCTCTTTTAGCCACAATCAGGAATTGCCAGGTTTCAGAAGAGCTGCAGGGAGAGGTGAACTTGCAAGCCAGGCCTTCCCTCTAGTTTTCACTGGCAACTGACTCTACCTCCTTCAGCTCTCATGGGAAATTTAACAGCCTTGTTCTTCTGCATCTGGTGACCAAAATTGTTGAGTTTGAGCTATGCTACTTTAGGATGGCCCCGATACAGAAGGAGAGGGGGAAGATTTCATTAGATTGGTATTGATCTCTGAGATGTGTCTTCAAAGAAGTACTGAGTTCTTCTGCTGGGATATCCAAGGAACCCCCAGAAATTAACTGATGAGATATGGATGCAAGGCTGAATACTTCAGTTATGAATCTCTAACACTAAAAATAGGTGAAGTTTCAAGAGTATCCCTTACTGCTTGAGCTTCTTTCTCTTCTAAGATCATGTTACACAGACAGTGAAGGTGATTTTCAATGAAAACACCAAAAATCTTCATCTTTACACTTTGTACAGTATTTACAGGAAATGAAATACATGTCTAAAGAATCAAACACATGTTGCAAAGATAAAAATTTCTCCAATCTTGAGCAACAGGCCAAATGTTTTGTTATCATGGAAATGCAAACTTGAACCACCATTATAAGACAGGGTAAAAAAAAAGAGATGGAAAAGGTTGAGAGCAAATGAATAAACACATCTGACTGCTTTGTTGAGTGGTAAGACAAGAGGTGGTTGGAGGCAGAATTGATGAACTGTCACAGTATGACAAATAAGACCTCTGTTGGATGTATTGATTCTGAACAGAGAATGACTCATGGATCTACTTCATTCCTGCTTCATTTACAGACAGTAAAGTACTTGAACAAATCACAGATGCTGCCAAAGGAGTCAGAGAAGAAAAAAATTCTTTCCCATGGATGAGTTTTTTGGGATCAAATTTATTAATAACTGGTTGTTTTCTAGGACAGCTCATAGAGTAGAGCTAATGTTTTTTACAAAGCATCAGTGTCAAAATAACTGTACAGATGATCTTTTATGCATGGTTCAGACTGACCTGAAGACTCATAAAGAATACGACATGAAAACCTGAGCATACTAGGATGTGTATTTGTCAACTATACAGGTATGCACAGGAGCTAATTTTTTTGTGTTTCATGGCCTCAAAAACAGTTTAGTAACTGGAACTCAGGAGAGAAAGTTGTATTCACTACTTTTCTCAAACACTACAAGCTCCAATACAACTTTTGCTCTCCTTGTTTCATCATAGAGGACTTATAGGCATTAAGCAGAAATTTCAAAGAAGCAAAATTATGTTTCAAAGACCTAAAATTGATTTGGGTCACGATTTTCTTTCTTTCTTCTTGTTTAAAATTTTGCCTTAATTTGAAGAGTTGGGAGGTTTTTTTGTCTTGATAATTGTCTTTATATTTGGAAAATAAGCCTTGCAAACTGAATAAAGTACATACCAAAACAATGGTTCCAAGCTGAATTCACAACATGTAATTCATCAAGGTTCTTTAATTCTGTGGCCAAAGTACGTTTTTTTCCAAACATTTAACAGGACCATTCACCACTTTCCTGTAGACTACTATCCTATGTCCTGTTTTTCTCCCTTATCTCAATGAAATTTTTTTTTCACTATCAGCTTTCAAGACTGCAACCTCTCTCTACCTGCTCTTTTCTTTACTGCTAATGTAGCCAGGAGTCCAGGAATAACTATAACAGAACCACTAGAATAACTAAAATTATAATGTTAGTTTTAAACCTTGAATTCTTCTGTTAAATATAATTTTAGGTCTTTAACATACAGAAAAAGAAAATGCAATAATTTGTTTACGCACAACTACTATTACCACAAAAATCACTGAATCCCTTCCCCAATTCATAGGGCAATCTCCACTCAACAAGCCAGCTGCTCCTTCTCTGGAAGAGACAAGAAACACACAAAACACGAGGTGTCCCCTGTATCTGCCACAGAGCACTCCCAGTTACAGCAGTCACAGCCTGGCTTTTTGTGACAGCCTGTGAGACGTGCAGGAGGGCAGCTCTGCTGCCTTTCCTGGCAGGAGCCGATGGCTGCTTCAGGCCAGAGATGTGGTATGCTGGCTGGTGCCAGCAGACTGGGATAGGAAGGGAGCAGAACAGCAAGGATCTGCTTTCCTCAGCTATTATACAGGCCTACTGCAATTTATATGGGAATTACACACACTCATGTAGTCCATTTATAGAAGTGCTGATTAAGTTTAGGAGGAACTGCTTTGAATTATCTGCCAAGAGCAAAAACTCCTCCTTTGTGCATAGTCAGCCCTGAGTAACTCAATCTGGAACTATCCTACCAATCGTTTAGCTGTCTGAGTTTAATACAGAGATCAGAGAGGTAAAGTTAGGGCAGAGCTGACCCCAACAGCCAAACTGTTTGAAGAAGGGAATCGTGAGTTAGCTTTGATCCAACACATATCTGAAGTATATGTTCAGTTACTTCTAACACCAGATGGGTACAGCTGAAAAAAAGGACCTGGCTGCATACCTAATTTACAACATACCAAACTCATTGAAAATTAAAAACAGCAAAATACTCTTCAAACTGTTTTGCAGATCATGGTCTCTCACCCCTCTCTCACCTCCCACCCTGGCCCTCCACAGTTCAGGGGCAGCTGAAGAAGAGCAAAGTGCCTTCACTCCTACTCCACAACCCAAGAGCAGTCTCTAGAGCCTAGATATCCTGCTTGCTCTGGGATTCCTTCTCAATTCCAAGAAATACTTCTGCAATAAATTATCATAAACAGGAAAACACCCATTTAAGAGCTATGTAACAGTTTGTTTAGTAGAAAAAATGGACAATTGCGTGTGGAAATTCCCGCTCTTGACCTCTACAAGGTGAAAGGTGAGAGCACTACAGAGAGTACCAAATGTGATTGTGTTGGTTAAGGATTATGTAATTAGATACATCTGGAGGAAAGGATTAACTACACATCATGATACAGCCTGAATCAACTTTGATCAGTAAAACTGCAAGGATATTTCTGTTTACAAACCACATGTTTGCAGTACAGTGACTGAGTCAGGCAAAATGCATCAGGTACAGTCTTAAACAGCAGCAGATGACAAGGCTGAATGATTTTAGACTTTAGGGAGGTTTGGGATTTTTTTTTATTTTCTGAATTACATAGCAAAAATAATTTCTGTTCTATAATATATTTTAATAAGGAGTCAACTTTAAAGTCTAATTTAAAATGCTTCAGTAAGGAAGCAAAAGGTTGAAAGGAGGTGCTGTACAGTGTTGCAGTTTTACAGTCACAATGTGTCCAGTGCCTTCAAATCAAATGGTCTCACCATCCCCTAGCCCACAAAAAACCTTTGTTCCCATCTTCATGCTGCGTTTTTGGTTTTTCCCCTCAGGAATTGAGGAATTGATGCAGCCACATCATAATTTCTACCAGGAAAGAGATACAGAATAAAACCTACCTGGGAAAAAAGGGCAATTGGGAATTACATTTACAAACCAAGAGTGTCATAAACCAGAGAAACTGCCACAGGATGTTCCAGTGAATCTGTCAATCAATAATATTCATGATGATTTGTTAAGTGCTGGCTATGCTGACTGAAGTTGCCTGGGAAGTTGCATATCTAGCTTTCTAGAATGTCAGAACACTTCAGGAATTAAATAAGGAAAAATTTTTGCTTCAAATTCTGCTTGTTTTCTGTCTCCTCTCATCCCTTTGCCTTGCCACACAACCCAGCCCCTCCCCAAGATGCCTAGGGCATGCTAAATGGAACTACAAATGTTAGGCTGTTTGAAACAGAGAAGAATATTTTATCAATGTTCTCATATTTTAATCATATGATTAAGTGTTAGCTAGAGTCTTTCTTCAGCAGAACAGCTGCAGTTCTGGAAGCTAAATCATGATGTTAAACATTACTTTTTGTTAAATTTAAATTAAGACCAGAATGCATTTAAATTACCATGTTTTTGTCACATAAATCTTAGGCCTTCTCCTGTGTTTAACAACACCCTTTATTTTGCCATTCTCTCTAAATCACATAAGGGATAGGTTCCAAAGGAACTAATAATTTGCAACATTTAAGAGTGTGTTAGAAAAACAGCAACAATCTCATTTTCTCTTTCAACCACACTGCATACTAACTACATACTCTAACAGAGAAGTTTATAAAACAATATCCTGACTGGGTCTAACAGTTGCAGTAATGAATCCTTGAAAAGAACACAGACTGACCCATACCTGGAGACTCAAAAGAATTTAGCTTTTTGACAAGTAAAATAATTTAGCTTTTGACAGGCTGGACCACTTTAACATAGGTCGTCAGAAACATTGCTCATTTACTACCTCTCTACTCAAGCAGAATAACTCACAGCATACCTCTCTTTTCAAAATGGGACTGTCATGCTATAGCCAGCCTGACCTCAGTAGCCGCCACTCTTGTCTTTTTCCAACCATTGCACTCTGCCTCCCACTTCTCTCACTTTATTTCCCCTCTCCATCTCCTCAGTTCAGCACCATGTTTCCCCACGTAGACTGAAGAACTTAGTAAGGCAGGCTGTAAATGCCCCAGACGTGCCACTCCACATTTCCCATTTGGCTGTCACAGGTGTTAGGTAGGAGCCCCCAGCAGAGGATGATTTTTGGCAGTCAGCCCTCAAAGGACAGCCTACAGCACCCAGGGCAGTCAGCATTCACACATGGGGGACTACTTGGCAGCAACACCCATAACCAGAAAAGCAACACATGAACAGATTACTGTGGCCTTCCCTTGCTTCAACTGAAAAAAGTTTGGAGACAGAAGAAAGGATTGGTCTGCTTTGTGGGTTTCTTTCTGTTTTTAGCAGTCTTGAAAAAAAAGTCACAAAACAAGAATACATGAGTCTTGTCAGAAGTATCCAAAGTAAGAACAAAGACACAGACCTTTTTGACATGTTAAAACACAGAACTTCAGATTCATGAAGAAATAAAACAGGATCTGCTAGCATCCAGCATGATCTTGCATTTAAATTCTGTTTCCACTTGGAAAAAAACTACAAACCCAATAGTTAATACTGTAATTGTGTATAATGACATCTAGCATTAAAAAAAATTAAAAGTATCTCAGTTAATTGAGAGGATCAATGCAGGGAAAAGTCTTTAGTAGTCCATGTGTCAAGAAGATTATTTCTTATGGGAAGTGAAGGAGCTATTTTGTTGTTTAGAGTGCAAATATGCTTTCCATGCCAAAAGAGGTTACTTGTCACAGGACAAGTAACTTCTAGCTAAGAGAACCTTCTTCTGGAGATAAGCTGGGGTGAGCCCAGGTTACTGCTCTGTTGTGTGGGAAGGAAAGGCAGGTCTTCCCAAAATCCTCCCAATTAATAAACAGCTGGGATTCTTGAGAAATTTGACCTGTACCTATATGAAACAAGTAAATAAAAGTCGATGCCTCCACAGATCCTTCTGGAGCTCTTCGGCATCATGGATCCCAAAGTCCTTCAACTACAGCCTAAGCTAAGGAGAAACTCCAAGGCAATTTATTCTGTTCATCATGCTAATAGCTCCTAGTAAGATTTCTGATCAGAAATCAGGAGTAATCATCTGTCTAAACCAGGCTGCCTCTTTGCTCGATTGCCTCCAGTTTCTACAAACCATTCAGAATCCTGTTTAGAATTTCCAGTGGGAAAGGCAAGCACTGAGGAAGGACATTAATTTCTCTTCCTCATCTTTGGCAGCAGAGATCTGTCTTTCTAGATGTTAAAACATTGTGCCACTATGTTCTGTCTGGAACTCTTCTCAGATAATCAAAACTTCCTCCCTGATCCCACCCAAACAACTTATGAACTTTTTTTTCTATTTTTGTAGTAAGTAAAGTACCCTCTTTGTGAGACAGTATCTCATGAAACTACACTACTCTGAAACATCTTTCAGCAAGTTTATCTAACCTCCCTAGCTCACTTTTATCTACATATATGAGAGTATACACTACTTCCTAACAATAGCTTTAAAGTAATTCTTAGAACAAAAATGTATTTCTTGTACTTACTAAAAGTGATTTTCTTCTTTTATTATCAAGGTCATTTATAAATTCATTTTAATTTTGAGACTGTGAAAATTTAAATTCTGGCGTTGAAATATGTGTAAGCAGCTAATTTGCTTCTCCTAATTTAAAGTAAATTTGATTGACAAAGAATACCCAAGTACCATTAAGCCAATTCTTAGTGAAATACTGCAAGGGAGTATCAAGAATTCTCAAACACAGGTATTGACAAAGGAGCAGGATTTTTCTTCTACAAATGAAGTGGAAAGAACTGAAGCCAGTCTGAGCTGCCCTTGTCAAACACAACTTGAATCTCAAAGCAATAGGAAGTAAAATAATGTTTAAATGTGTACAGGATGTGGTTTGAACTAAGTAAGGGGTTATTTTAATGACAACTTTTACCAGCATAGCTATATTAGACTAAATTTTCTACACAGCAGATTTACCCTGTTCCCTAAAATCCCAAAATTAAAACTATGGAAACTTACAGAATCACACAGAGTTTGTGTAATAATGTTACTATTGATACCTTAGCTGTAACTATAAACATTCAATACATGAGGAAATGTATGACATTTTACAGCTAATACAGGCAAATATATAAGAACCATCTTCCCACTAATAATTTTTAATTTGTGAAACCTAGATAACTTTCAACTTCAACTGTAATGTGCTACAAAGTATTTGCTCATTTTCTCTAGAGGATAACTAATAATAAGGCACTCACTGTTTTACAATCAGTATACACAAAACACTTAATGAATATTTAAGCAGCACTTACATTTTCACACTGCATCTTTCTGGATTTTATGTGGGAAACATTGAGTCCATCAATAACAATATCAAACGGAAGTCGATTTTCCACAAACGCTTGAAAGGCCTCAAATTCCTGAAATAAATAATAAACACAGGGGAATAATACATGAAGTTTAATAGAAAGAAATTCCATTCAATTTTTATTAAAAAAGGAAATAAACCCCAAATATCTCACTTTTCCTTTGTTGGCTACACTTCACATCATTACTTGCTTATTTCCTAAAACAACCACATCAAAAAAACCCACCCCATATTTTAAGCCGTAATTCTTACATTGGAAATGTCCAATAAAACCATTACAATCAAAAATTACGTTAAAACTCAAAACCAAAACTTCAGATTTATCCAGATTTTCAAAATTACAATCTAAACTGTACACTTCTATAAAGATACATGCTATAGTCATTGTCACACAGCAGCTGCTGAACAAAGCAAAGTTACAATCCAGTAGACGGTTTCAGTACTACTAGCTCTTACCATACCCAAATGTAAAATAATGATCATACTTAGGTTCTCTGGAAGAACTATGAAATCTCTGAATGCCAGTCAATATTTAAATAAACATCCATTTAGAAAGAGAGTACTCCTTTTGTGAGAAACATGTGGCTTTAAGGCTAAAACCATGAACTTTCTTATTAGGTCAGAAATGTAATGCACTGATTGAGCAAAACATCCAGTTTTTCCCTCATAAGGAAACCTATGAGTTTTAGGTTTGAGAGTCCATAAGAGAAGAACAGACTACAAGGCTGTAACTAAATCTTTAGGATTTTCTACCTTGATTTTTGAGAAAAGATTTAGTAGGTTTTTTTTGCAGACACTTGCATAAGATTTTTAATTTTTGCTTCTGACTGTTTTTAATAAGAACAAGAACTCTACATTATCCTGATGGGCAGTGACCTAGTTGCATAAATTACCTTTCTAGTCACAAGTAAGATTTATTTATCACTGACAGAGTTTTCACAGTCCAGGATATAAATTAATTTTCACAGGAACTCAAAACAATTAATATTTCATGCCTTCTGCAAAGGATTCAAGAAGTACTCTTCTAATCTTTCCTTCTTCCATGTAGCTATAAGGCAACATATGTCTAAATAAAAACCACTGCCTCAGCATCTAAAAACATATATAGCATATACAATCCTTCCTTGGAGAAAGAAACGAAAGAGAGAATTCATTTTTCCAGAAAATACAATGCTGTCAGGAAGTAACAAATGATCACTTCACATTGAGTCAGAATACAAATTATGACAAACTATACTAGGAAAAGGTTTACTTGTGCTAAGAGTACAAACCAAGCAAGATAAGATGTTTTAACTCAGCTGTTAAAATTTCAGGAATAATTTCCTGGTGAACAGAGGCATACCAATCAAAAGCACAGTGACAGATAACACAGGGCTTGCCTAGCATCCTAGAAATCAATTACCTTTTATGTGAACTTTCCTTTCTCCATGGCTTAAATAAATGTTCCTATTGAGAAAGTATAAAAATCTGGACCTGGAAATTATCATCTAAAACAAAAATAACTTGTTGGTACCTGTGAAGTATTTTCCCCACACCCTTGCCCTAATCTCAATGTATTTTCCATAGATGAACAAAAATTCTCTTTGCCATCTGACAGGGACACCAAGAGACAGCAGGAAGTCACTAGGAAAGGCAGCAGCAGGGACAGCAGGTAGAAACAAGTACAAAACCAAACAACATGGATCCCTGACTTCTGGGCTTACACCATCCCTGGGCCCCCTCATGGTTCAAAATCCGGAGAGTCGTCACTGCAACGCTGGATGGCAATACTGGCTGGCTGGCTGAAATGTGGGAGAGATGAAAAGAAGCAAAACACAGCAGCCCAAACGAAGGTAAGATAGAAAGGCTCTGAGACAAAGATGAGAGAGAACAGTAAAGATACAAAGTGGAAACATGGCAAACACCCCAATATAGTGTTATTTACTCAATGCTAACAAATGGCAATATTATTTGAAGTGACATAGTTAAAGTCAAGACATTTTTAAAAAGCAAACTGTACAAGTAATCTTGTCTTTATGGGCTCAGTTCAATACAAACCAAGCACTTTGCAGAGAATTTTTCAAGTGGTATTTTATTTCAAGTGACAATGGTTATAGAGCAGCTCCTGAAAAGGTGGTTTTCCCTGATGGGCAGAGTAGACACTCTTGTTCAGGGAACACTACAGCATGAGCTGGGAAAGCAGCAGAAGGGTTCACTGTGTCTGCACTGTCCTCTGCGCACTCTTTGCTTGGATCCCTCTCCTCTCCCAGAAGGGCAGATGGTGCAGGGCTGCCAGAAGGGTCCTACTGAGAGGCAGCAGGATAGGCTCAGCATTCCTAAGAAAGCCATCTCCTGGCTCTCTGGGATTTACTTCTGGAGCTGGGGAGATGCTGCAGCTTTTTCGGTGTCATTTCTCTGGCCATTGACATTTCTGCACCATCTCCTCCTGTCCATGTCTCCTAACATGCTCAACAGACACCTGACAGACAGCATGTCTTGCCAGCCTCCCACATCAGCTCAATTGTTTTGCATCTCTATGAGTAAACTGTGCAAAACGGGGAGAGAAAGTTTGCTGGTGGCAAGGAGACTTATTTAGGCAGGGAAATGAGGAGTTAATTTCAAAGTGCAGAAGACAAATGGCCAACTTTAATTCATGTCACCAAATACAGAAGACTCTAATAAAAAGCCTCAGACAGACTAAAAATCCCAAGGGTCAATTCATTTTCTCCTCACCACCCATATTTCCCCAGCAACACATGAGAATGTGCTCTTTCCTTTTCCAGAAAAAAATACATTAAGAATGACAGAGAAGGTCTCTTCCCCTGAGAGACAGTTTTTGAGCTGCCATATTTCTCAGCCTCTCCGAACACAGGGAAGGAAAAGGGCAAAGCCTGGAAATAAGCAGCAGGCTACCTCATCCCGACACAAGGCAAACACCCGAAGGCTTTCACTGTAGGAGCACACTGGGTCTGGCTGAGCTGGAGTTAATGTTCCCCACAGCAGCCCTCACAGTGCAGTGTGATGCACGGGTAGCTAGAAAGGTGTTGATAACACACCAGTGTTTGGTACTGCTGAGCAGTGCTCCCACAACATTAAGGCTGTGTCTCCAACATTCCCCCTCAGCAGTAGGCTGGTGGTGGGCAAACTCCGGGGAGAGGACATGACCCAGACAGCTGACTCATCCTGACCAAAGGGATATCCCATCCATGTGACACCTCCTCACAACAACATGCAAGAGAAAGAAGGGGGCAAAGGGACGGTGTTTATTATTATGACCTTTTTTTCCTGGAGCAATTGCTATGCATACTGATGCGCTACTTCTCAGGGAGTGGCTGGACATCACCTATCAATGTGAAGTAGAGAATATTTTATTTTTCTTTGCTTCTGCACGCAGCCTTTGCTTTTGCTTTAATAAACTGCCTCTATCCTGATTCACAAGTGTTTTTTCACCTCATTCTATACCCCTACTGGCCTTGTCCTGCTGAGAGGAGTGATAGAACTGCTCCGTGGGCATCTGGTGTCCAACCAAGACCAACCCACTACAAAGAAAGAAAGTAGACAATTCAAAGAATGCTGAACATTTAAGGATTGGGATTTGTCTGGATTTTACGCAGATCTTCTTCAGCCACAGTAGTAAACAGATGATTCATCCACAGTTCCCAAAAGATATCTCCCCCATTAGCAGCTAACTGTTAGAAGAAATTAAAGGCTTTCTTTCTAAGCACTAAACGAAGTAGAGCACAGCTGCAATTAGGGTACAACTAATTAAGAGAACCCAGACATGACGGCCATCAATGCAGTACAAGGATGACATGAAGGTTACAGAACCATAGAATATGCTGAGTTGGAAGGGACCCACAAAGGTCATTAAGTCCAACTCTTAGCCCTGCTCAGGACCATCCCCAAGAATAAGGCTGGTTTAGGCAAAAAAAAAAAAAAAGCCCAAGCTATTCACAAAGGCTTATCCTTCCAAATGGAGACTGCAAGCTGTGATCTACACACACCCCACAGGTGGTGTATGCCACAGGTGCATTTACATGGAAACATCCTGCTCAACAAGACAAGGGGCACTTGGGATGAATTCCTTCAATAAGCCAATGGGTAACAAAGCACAGCTCTCTCTCTCCAACCTTCCCCTCCAGGTAAGAGCACCAAAACAACACAGCAAACCCTACACTGATTTCTAACCTGTTCTGACTGGGTTTCATCTCAAAAAGATTTTAAGGAAAAGTCCATTTTCCTTATGGACTTGAAAACATGACTCAAACTGAAGGAACTGAACTAAAAACACATTTTGTATTGCTTATTGATGTGACCCTCCTTAAGGCTCAGGTTCAGCAGAGAAGTACTGCAATACAGCAGGGCTGTTGCCTCACTGCAGGGATTTCCCCCCACACACAGAGCACAACACTCACAGTGTTTCCAGCGATATCCTGTTTCACACCATGAACAAAAGAAAAGGGAATTTTAAAAAACCCACCTGATTTAGTTCATTGCCTTACTGGAAAAACAGGGGAATGCCAACTATGCAACCTTTAAAAACGATTCACTGCACCTTCTATTAAAAGATCTTTTCTTCACAAATGGATACAAACCGACTAAATCAATTGAAAGAAAAAGTCAGCTATAACTAAATCCATGATGGAATTTATAATGATGTAAAGAATTTGAGGTTTTATTTATTTATTTATTTATTTATTATTTATATATTAAATTTATTTATATAATTTATTGTTTAATCACTAGAGTGTGGATGGCTCAAGTCCATTCATATCTTGAAAAAAGCACAAAGAGTTGCATTCTTTTGTATTCCACACCAGCTGGATGGCTCATGCTCTATTTCACCATCATCTTATACTGGTATGTACTGGTGCTGCCTCAGAGAGGGATGTTTTCACCTTCTCCCTTTCCTCAGCCACTCATTCCTGGCTTTGTTCCCTCACCTACCTATGCACACATACTGTCAGCACATGGAGAAGACTCAAGTGGATGAACTCAGCCCATAAAACAGTTTTTAGTCTGCACCAGTTCCCCTGCTGAGGTTTCAACACAGAGGACTGCCCTGGCATGAAAATGCAGCCAGGGAATGGAATAAGATTGGTAGCAGGTGAGACTACTGGGATCACCTTTTCCCACAGGTAGCCCTGACTATGCTGACTAAATTATGAAATGACATTTTATGAAATGTAACTCTCAGCCTGTGATATTACAGCAAAGCAAGAGAGGTTGGTCGTAAAAAAATAGAACTATAGGAATTATTGTTTGAAAAAGCGAGCAAGAAAAAAGGACTAGTTTTGCTACCTTAAATAAATAATTTGAAGTGGGTTTTTTTTTACGTAAGTGTACCTTCAGACTCCAAAAGTCTGGTTTACACAGCGAGAAGTAGTTGAAAATGCAGCAGTAATAAATATGAAAATAGTACTTTTTGTACATTTATAGATTTATAGAACAGAAATATACATTTTTCTTCCCATACCAGTGTACATACAGATTACAAGCTTCAAAACCACAACAGAAATGAGGGAAAGAATTCATTATTAGTATTTACAGACACTATGTTAAACATGATAACAGAAACAACCATTCCAAAACAAAGAAAATATAGCTAAACAAGCATGTCCTTTGGTAACAGCAATGAGAGTAATCCACATGAGTATTTTGAGATAATTTTAATGTCTAAAACAGTTCTAAGTGTATGACAAGTTTAAGATCACAGAAAAATTATATCTCTTGAACATTTTTCTTCTCAAGTCTAAATTAGAAATATATTGGCAACTAGAAATACCTGGTCAAATTCTTGAACCATCCAAAATGTCTACTATCTAAATGCCAAAACCAAAAGTAATCTAACATATAAAGGAGATACATAAGCAAATTCACAGAGGACTTATAAATACAAGAAAGGCTATTATGTACCTGCCAGTGCAGAGTTCAAAAATAAGAATTAAAAAACCACACTAAAACATATTCAAATCACTGCAGAAAAGGCTGTGTCACTTCCTCCAAACAATAAAGTTTTTGATCACTTCAGGAATGGTGGACAGACCCTAATGAAATTTAAAAAATGCAAAACAACATTCAACATATATTTTTTCCAGAAGAAATACTTTAAGCTTTGTACAGCAGAAAAAGCAGTGCTTCCTCTCTTGTTAAATGACAATATCCTCAAGTGCAAGGAAAGGGCAAATTCTGAGTAACAGAATATTATACTGCAATCAATTATAATGTAACTACCCCTATTATCAAACAGGGGGTATTTTAGAGAAGTGAAAACATTCTATTTTTAACAGTTTCATAAAAAACAATGTTATGGGGGTTGCTTTGTATTCAGCAATGTTTCTTGGTGTCAGAAGAAAAACACAGGAATGAACATTAAGTGTGAGAAATTAAATGCAGCTGTCCAATTGAAATCCAGCCAGTTCTTTTTTTTTTAAGGCATCTTCGTGGAGCACTTTTAAACCTATTTGTTACGCCTGAAGGGTTTGAATACTTCCCCTACAGTTTCAAAGCTTGGAAAGCCCCTTCAAACCGCTTTTCTCAGTATTGTGTATGGTATCTCTATGTACTCTGGATTGTACACAACTTGTTTGGCCTCTGTTACACGGGCCTCTGAGTTTACAAATAATCCCCGAGCCAGAACTCCTGTGGCTGTAGCCTTCAGAGACCACCAGGAACAGGAAGGTGCATGTGGGTGGTGCTGCCCGTTCACAGCTGTGCCCACAGCGGGCACTGCCGGCACAGGACTCACTGTGCCACCTTCAGGCCAGGACTGACATACACCCAAAGCCCCCTTTGGGTTACTTAGGCCTTTTGGGCAAATTATGGAGTTGGAAGGAGAACCAAAGTTTTACATCAAAAAAAAAAAATCAATCTAAAAGGTAAGAATTAGAACTTTATGTTCAAGGTTCCTTGGAAATAGCACTGCCTCATTATCTTGCAAAAGAACACAGAGATGAATGGGCTACTTCCTTTTTGTTGTCCCCTTATGTTCGAGAAGAATATGTAAAATCCCTGCTTAGCCCAGATCTAGTGTGGGAATTCACATGACCACAAACCCATCTCTTCCTGCCTTCTTGACAGCACACACACTTCTCCCATGAGCTTCCTTCCCACTGCACAACAGCCCTTTTAGGCTTATTAAAGGTATGTAGGAGCCACAAAGGGAATGAAATTACAGCATTTGAGTAAACACCCAGGAGCAGCTGCGACATGAAAGTCATCACAGCAAAAGTTGATTCTGCCTCTCAGCATACCAATTATATCCTCTCAGGCTCAATGGCATAGCTCCCAATTAAATGCAGCCAGAGTAAACAAGCATCTGACAGAAAATATCACGTAGAAATTTGGTACAAAAGGTGACAGTATTATAACTGTTTCCTTTCTATGATAGCCTGCAAGGGTACAGCTCGCTGTATTAGATCATCATATGAAATCCCAATAGACCTTCCAGAAGCTATGCATAAGGATCTGAATTGATGCTTATTTTTAATGTGTAACATTTCCTTATCAAAGATAATCAGCTTTACAGTTCATGCAAGCCATCTTTTCAACATATTTGTAAATAGTGTTCACTACCATTC
Source organism: Cettia cetti (assembly GCA_013401135.1). NCBI lineage: Eukaryota > Metazoa > Chordata > Aves > Passeriformes > Sylviidae > Cettia > Cettia cetti. The sequence goes on from VZUI01054036.1 coordinate 33,710, forward strand.
TGATGTACAAACCTATGTTGTTTGATTTTCTTTCCTACTTACAAAAAAATTTTTTTTTTAAATTACCATACAACAAACTACTTTTGGGGGATCCTCAGCAAACCAAGTCTTTGCTCCTCATTTTCTACTCTGATCACATTTATTCTTATATGACGAAAATAAAATAAAGCAACAAAGCTGTTACAAAAGTAAGACAAAAAAAATATTCCTCGGTGAAGAAAAAAAGAGATTCCAAATGCATTTAGATATTTAATTTGAAATGCTGGAAAAAAAATATTCAGAGCTTGAGGCAACTCAAACTGTTTCCCTGATTAATCATTTCATTGCAGGAAGTACAGTGTCGTTATTCCTGCTGTCCCTAATCTAATAGCGACAGTGCAGAGGCACTAAAGAGAACTAGTTAGGAGAAAAGAAGGAATACAAAGCTAAAGTTTTCTATTTGAATTACAGCCACTATAAAAAAAGTGACTGACTGGAAAATTAAGTCCCACCCCCCTCCCCCACCTTCTCAGATGTATTTGCTTACATCCTTATTTCAGCCTCATCACCTAGTTCCCCTCTGGAAGCCCCTGGCTGCAGAAGAAGTCACACAGTCTGACATACCTAAAATGGGCAGCATATTCTCATCACCACATGTCTGCTTTCATAGCACAAAGGCAACTAAAAAGTCCCAAATTTATTTCTGGAAACATCTGATACATCGTGACACTGTTTTGCCACTACCCCCACATCCATGCTCAAAATTCAGGGAGGAAGCAGACTTTAAGCTGTACAGGCAACAGTAAACACACCAAGCTCATCTCCATACAGGGCCTGCCTCTTGATACAGAACTGGAATCAGAACAATAGGAACTAACAAGTAGGTGGCCTCGGAGTGATAAACGATGGAATTTCAGTTATCACACAGACTAACAGAATCTTCAACAACTTCAGAATTTAATATAGTGTATTGAGTCTTTGTTTCATTAGATTGTATTCATTTAATCAATCAGGCTCTCACACAGGGGGAACATAATTCCTACTACTCTTCAGATTGTGTGTGAAGGTCCAGTTACCCAGAACTCCCTTCCCAAATCTCTCTACCTTCAAATGGCACTGCCAATCTAGCCCTGTCTACTTGACACATTTGAAATCTTCAAGCCATACAGCATTCAATAAAACACAGCCTTTTGTTTATTTTATAATATTACAGAACACCAGTACCTACTAAATACTTAAAATTACTGCTACATTTTTAAGGAGAATTTTATTCTCCTGTACAACTCACAGCTAGGTCAGATCAAAAGTCCTGAACTGAAAATACAATCTGTGTGGAAATTAGATGTCTGCATAATAGGCTGCATGTATTACAAACACCCCAAGACTGTTTCACGTTTCTGTAACTGAAAAACATGTTTAATGTCTGTGCCTGCAGAAAGCCTGAAGAATAAACCTGATGTCCTCTTCCAGACTTTCAAAGCTGGTGAAGAACTGAGGTGCCAGCTGCAGCAAACTCTCAATCAATACTCAAAGATAAAGCAAATCTGCCCCAAGATGTGGTGTGGGCTCCATCTAGTGGGCCTCAGCTCTGTTTCATATCTGCTACCACCTAATCTGTTATCTCCACACAAAATGTGTCAGAAAAAGGATCATAGAATCATTAAGGTTGAAAAAAACCTTCAAAATCATCAAGTCCAACCTGTGACTGATCACCACCTTGTCAACTAGGCCATAGCACTCAGTGCCCAATCCAGTCATTTCTTGAACACCTCCAGGGATGGTGACTCTACCACTTCTCTGGGCAACCCATTACATGTTTTACCACCCTTTCAGTTAAGAAATTCTTCCTCATGTCCAACTGCAACATCCGCTGGCACAGCTTGATGTTATGCCCTCTTGCCCTGTTGCCAGTTGCCTGGGAGAAGAGACCAACCCCCAGGTGGCTGCAGCCTCCTTTCAGGTACTTGCAGAGACCAGAAAAGTCTCCCCTGAGTCTCCTTTTCTCCAGGCAGAACAACCTCAGCTCCCTCAGTTGCTCCTCCTATCACTTACTCTCCAGGCCCTTGACCGGCTCCATTGTCCTTCTCTGGACATGCTCCAGCCCTCAACGTCCTTCTCATGGTGAGGGACCCAGAACTGGAGGCAGGATTAGAGATGTGGCCTCACCAGTGCCGAGTACAGGGCGACGATCACTGCCCTGGTCCTGCTGGCCACACTATTTCTGATACAGGCCACGATGCCATTGGCATTCTGGGGCACGTGGGCACACACTGGATCATGTCCAGCTGCTATCAAGCAACACCCTCAGGTCCTTTTCTGCTGGGCAGCTTTCCAGCCACTTTGTCCCCAGCCTGTAGCGCTGCCTGGGGTTATTGTGACAAAGTCCAGGACCTGAAATTTTGCCTTGTTGAACCTCATAGAATTGGCCTTGACCCACTGATCCAGTCTATCCAGATCCATCTGCAGATCCTTTCTGCCTTCCAGCTCATAAACACTCCCAGCCAGCTTGGTGTTGTCTGCAAACTTGCTGAGGGTGCATTCAATCCCCTTCATGCAGCATCAGCCAAAGTATTAAACAGGACTGGCCCCAGCACTGAGCCCTGGTGACCAGCTGCCAACTGCATGTAGCTCCTTTCACCACCCCTCTCTGGGCCCGACCATCCAGCCAGATTTTCACCCAGAGGAGGGCATGCCTCTCCAAGCCATGGACTACCAGCTTCCCCAGGAGAATGTTGTGGGAGGCAGTGTCAAAAGCTTTACTGAAGTCACAGAATTGCAATATACTGCAGTGTCTGAAATTGTGCCCTCTCGTATGTTTACCGTGACCTTTGAAAAACTTGATACTCAAATTGAGGAGTAATTGATAGGTTGGTGGGCTGTAAAAGGTGACAGAACAGAACTATAACCACTTCTTTTACTTTTCTGCAAGCTCAAGATGCCTTAAATTGTTATATCCACAGCATTTTATTCCATATTTAAAATTTAGCTTTTGGAGGATTAAAAGATTTTAATTTTTTAATGTAAGCCCACACACACATATTCTAATTATTTCAGTTTCATTAACAGCTGGCTGAAAATATAAGAACAAATAAAATATGAAAGATGTTGAGATTTAGATGCAAATTATAAACACAATTGAAAAAGACACACAGGATACTTCATGGCCTATCTAATAACCTACCAATGTTTAACGCAAAGAAAAAAAATTCTGGTGTTCTCAAAGTGTCTGAATATTACTTGTATATTACTCTTCTAGCCAGTGAAGCTGACAGTGTATGAGACCTACCTTTGGACTTGTCTTTCTAAAAGTGTCAGTTCCATGTATCACGTCCCTTATTATTTTCTCGCTGAGATTACTGTACTCCTCTTCGGTGAGGTTGCTGTCCTCCAGCTGATGCTTGCAAACTGGGCATTGTCCACTGCAATAATAGTGAAACAAGAAAATAAAACAAAATAGGCTTTTAAATAAGAAATTCTTTAAATATTGCTAACTTATCAAGTGTGTGTATACGAGCACAATTCTTTAAAAGAACCCCAACACAGTACAATCATCAGAAAATCAGTTGTACTCTTTCTGCAATGCATCCAAAACCTACTAAAGTCACTAGCTCTTATATTCTTATTTTTTAAAACCATTTTAATTTTATTCAAATACGTATCCAAGTAGGCTACCTCATTTTTTTTTAGCTCAAAATAAAGTGTTCTTACAGCTCTAACAAAATAACTACTATGGAACCACTTGTCACCATTTTGTTCACAGATTCTCAATCCATGATAAAATGTATGGTGATCTAAGTTAGTTTAGCTCTCACAGTCTTTAACTGTTTACAGACAGTAAGACAGAAAACAGACCTAGCTCTCAGTCAAGAAAATTGACTTCAGAATTTTAAAACTCTTAAAGGCTGGAAAAGGTTATCTAAAATATAATGTATTATTATAAGACAGTACAGTACAACACACAGTCTTACATAATAATAATAATCTACTTCATAGCAAACAACTCTTAAAAGAGTGAGCTATGCTGTTCTTTCAAGGGCTTCAAAAACTGTGGGCTCTACATGTGCTTTTACTTCACAGTATGCAACATAGAGTGTTTTCATAAACCACCTAATAATAAAACCCCTCTAATCCACTGGAGACATTCTCATAATTAATCCATTCATAATTGCCAAATTGCTACAAAAGCATAAAACAAGGTTTTGAATAGAACAACATTTGAAATAGCAGTTTACAGACGTTAAGAAAATGGCACCATAATAGAAACACACACCCAAATATACCTGTGAAAACCTAAGAACCATTTTGTCTTCATTGAAAATGAGATAGAAAGGCAGAAACCTTTCATCTGTACAAATTAACCGCAGTGTGCAAATAGTATCAGTTTTCAAGAGATAACACTTTACACACCAAAGCTGCTCTGCTACAGATCATGTTATACAACAGTATTATAAAACCAATAAAAAAGAAAGTCTTCAAATCCTAAACAGGAGACAAATAAGCCACACAGTAAAATGGCACCTCTTATTTTTTACTGTGTTTTTCTGTCTTGGCTCTGCTAAGCATAACTACTTTCCAAATGTGCATGTTGGGTCTTGTTTAATGTACAAGAATGAGTTGGAAACCGGAGTTTGTGAAATCATATGTCAAAACAAAGGTTCATATTCTCAAGGACTGAAATACTTCTGTATATAAGGAAAGCAATTTTTCTATATTTTTCAAGGAAGAGTTCAATATAGACTAATCAAGACAACACCTCACTTATAAATAAAATGTTGCATTTACCTGTCTGTAATTTTGGTCAGGTGTCCTTTCCAGTTCCCTCCTGGCACACTAATATGTACAGAGAGAAAGATAAATAAAAACATTAGGTTCCTATTTAACAATATATGAATTACATGTCGGAATAATTATATTTTGGTCAACATTTAGAAATAAAAAACACAAACAGTCATCTACCCTGGAAAGGAATTATATAAAAATCCATATTAATTTAGTAACACCTGGAAATATTATACAAAGAACCAGCATTTAACAACATGCAAAGAACTAACACCATCAACCTCAGCAGTTTATGCTGTCCCCAAATTTTAAGAACCACACAAACAATCAGCGTGCACTGACAACTTTTAAGTTACTGCCCTACACATTCATAAGCCATTCCAATAATAGTAGTGCATTCCCACTGCCACATTTTCCATCCAGTAAGACTAACCTGTAAAAAGGCCCTGAACCTCACATAAATCAAAGCCAACAGTTAAAAAAATCACAGATGGGCTCACATCCAACCTCATGAGAAATATGGAATGGGCTCAAGAGAACTCCATTTTGCATGTGCACTGTAGTTGTAATCTGCAGTCTGACAATCACTAATCATGACAACAAACTGAGTGACCAGCTAAACACTGTGCTAAAACATAGAGCCTCCTATTAAGATTGTATAGAATACCAGGAGATGTAAAAAGTCAATACATTTAATATTCACTTTACCTAGTGGGATTTCCTTCCTCTTTGCTTTAATGAAAGAATCTAACTTTCAACTAGCTTACTACTTCTACACTCTAATAAAATACAGGAAAAGCACTCATACACCTGTCAATATTCCCCATCTGGCACCCCAGAAAGAGATGAAGTCAGCTATTTTGAATTGCCATGACCCAACACGATTTCCTAATCTTTGCACCAAGGAGTAATATTTAACAGGTAAAAGAAAAGGTAAAATCAGTAAAAATTTTAAACTTTTACAGTAATTTGTGATTAAAAAAAGCATGTTTTCATGACAACATGTCTCTTGTGGAGAAGGAAAAATCAAAATGAGATGTTGAGGGGTCTTGATCTGTGTGATAATTTGAATCCCTCCTCCTCATGAACTGCATCTTGCTATTGAAACTTTATTTACCTTTCAAACCATAGTTTTATAGTCCGCATAAATGTTCTGTGAGGGTATATTTGGTTCTCTCTCAAATATAAGAGGATACCAAAGAGCTCTTCTTGTAACTCAGCACCTTTCATACCCCTGCTGAAGTTAAAAAATGACTGCAGGAGATCCAAAGTTGGGACCACATCTTTAGCCAACATTTCCTTGTACAGTTGAAAGGCGAGTTCCATTTCTTGGTGACGGCTAGCTGCTTTGATACAAGATTCATAGCACGTCCGTGAGGGAATCACAATCTTTTTTACTTCTTCCAAGAGAGTGAAGGCCATTCTCCATTGATCTGAATTACTCAAACCCTTGATTAGAAGGCTGTAAGCCCCACTTTCTAAAACCTTAAACCTGACTTTCATTATGTCATACACATCACGGATTTCTGAAACCTGTCCCTGCTGGACACACAGTGTCAGGTATTTGACCAACACATTGTACGCAATGTCACCATTACGCTTTGCAACGTGGGTCAGCAAGGACTTGGCCACATCGATGGGGCTGTTGCACCTGATCATACTGTTCAGCATCACCTCTTCAAATATTTCAGGTAATTGGAAATTTTCCCTTAGTTTGTTCCATTCCTCAGCCTGCAAAGGTTTTTCTGGAGGTTGTACATTGTTAAACTTATGCCTCGACAGAACAGGACTTATTGACCATTTCTTTGCAGCTCCAACAGAGGAAGAAATGTGGAATTTCCCTTCAGGTATTTCTTTAGTCTCCTTGTCCCATCCTTTTCCTTCTTTGCAATCAATTTCAGACCTTTTCTTGGTAGGTAAGACATCAGTTTTTTTGGGGTCCACTGGTAATGCACTGCTGGAAGATGTCACAAAACTGAAATAGTTGTTTTTTTCCCTATTAGGGATGCTGAAAGAGGCAGCAAACAGTTGTCGGCATCTTGAAACAGGCCAGAACATGTGACATTTCCATAGCAAAGTCTGAAAACCCTGCTGACTGGTCTGAGAAAAGAGTGCCATCACAAGATGAAATTATCTCACTATTAGCTCACTGTTTCTGATGAAGTTATAAAATGAAAAACAGTTTTCATGGGGATGTTTATTAATAAAAGCCCAAGGGCTGTCAAACTGCATAAGCTTCTGTTTCCAAATGCGTGTTCTGTGAGCCCTTTTTGTCTCTCATGGACACAAAAAATGCTACAACCTTCTATCACAAAAATCAATTTCTTAGACTGTGAGGACAATCATCCAAAATGAGGGTATCTTTCTTTCTAGAGAAGATGTTTTGCATATTATGATTCCTGTTTGTTGGTTACAGCAATGATGTGTACTGTCTATGTTGTACGCAGAAAGGCAACGCTAACGCAGCTACACGAAAAGCACAGCGTTTTTCTTCCTGCCTTTGTCCAAGTTAAGTCGGGAGATTTCCTAAAAATAAAAAAGAACACACGACATCATGACCTGCTCCGTGGTTTCCTGCGATATTTACATCTGCATGCTAGCAAACACAAAACTCAAGGTAGCTCGACGATTTCAGGTGAGAAATCCCAGTCCTGATCCTTCAGGCATTCCCAGGACAGGGTTCCTACATTGCTTCCCTCACATTTCTCACCTGGTGACAAACTTCCGTTTAACTTTTTTTCCCAATCCCAAATCATTAGTAACGCCGCTGCCAAAGAGGCAGAACAACACCGCGGGCGGCATTTACACTGAAATCCCAGGTACATGTTACATTATACAGGTAAATACCGGGAGGCTAGTACGCCTCACTGGGAGACTCCGCAAGGTCTCGCGTCTCTCACTCGGTGCCCGCGGATCCGGTCCGGCAGTACCGCAGAAGGCCCAGCTTTTGGGAAAGTCGTTCCCGCTCGGCCCTCTCTCCCTCATCGCTCCGCGAGGGGCCCACCTGGCGCTGTACGCGGCGGCCATGCGCGTGCCCCACGGCAGGGCAGGCCAGCTTCCCATTGGCCCGGAAGCGCGTGGCGGGCCCGCGCCCGCGCGTGGAGAGCCAATCGCGTCTCACCGGGCGGGGCCACACGTGATCCGCGAGCCCCGTTAGGAGGGACGGGGCTGCTCCGCCATGTCGGGTGCGGGCAAGAAGCTCCGAAGGGCAGGGGCGCGTCGCTAAGGGCAGCGCGCATGCGCGGGGAGCGGTCGGCGCCGGGCGCGTGCCGATGGACTGGGAACGGAGGCTGCGGGCCCGCTTGGCCGCGCGCCGCGCGCGTGAGTGCCCCGGGATCGGGAGCGGGCGGCGGGAGCGCCCCCGGGTGCCCGCAGTCACCGGCGGGGCGGGGGGCGCGACCGGCGGGCCGAGCGTCGAGCTCTGTCGTGCTGCCGTAGTTCGCCGCGTCCGGGCTGCCGCAGGGGCCGGGCGGGTCCCGGAGTCGCCCTGCGGAGAAACAAACTCCCGTCGTTCCGGGGTCAGTGAGCGGGAGCCGTGAGGAACCGTGAGGGCCGCGCTGCGGCACACGGCCCCGCGGCAGCCGCGGCTGGGAGCGGTTTGCTCGCCGGGGAGCGCACCCAGCGCTGGCGCAGGGGCGCGGCCACGGCCCCCAGCCGGCGCGGAAAGGCGATTTTGAGGCTGCGGCTCGCACCTCGCAGCGTCTCAAACAGCGCTGCTGATGGAACAGGGGCGCTGCTGCTCTGTCAGCCATCCTTATGTAGCTGTAACGACTGCGTACCTTGCAGTGAATCGGGCCTGTGCAGTCATTGAAAGAGGTGCTGTGTACATACTCGAAATATATGGGACATACTCTTAGGTAATTTACGTGATTGGTCTGTGCTCCACTCATTTGCATCTCATATTTGTGTTACTAAAAAGCACAACTGGATAAGCCACAGTATTAACTGTGTTTTTCAAACCCCGCATTACTGTTATTTGGAGTACAGCATAAACATTCTTTTCTGTGTCAATCAGCCAAAAAGACTGAACAAGAGCTAAAGGATGAAGAAATGGAATTGTTCACAAAATATTACATGGAATGGAAAGGAGGAAAAAAAAGTGACAATATATCATATGCAAACATACCACGATTTTACTATAGGGTAAGTGAAACATCCAGATAAACTTTTAACAAGAGGCTGTTATAAAAAAAAAGTTATGCTCACTCATAGGGACCCTGCAGTTTCAGAAGCTAGAGTAGAGTGAAATCTGAGTGATGTGAATTGCTTAGTCTATTTTTTTGCTTTGTACAATTGCGAATTTCAGCTGTTTTAAAATATTACTAAGAATCTTACCAGAGTCAGTGAAATGTTTTGCTAATTAGGCTGCTTGGTAAAGACAAGAAGTTGTCTTTCAGAGGCACTTAACATTCTAACTAAATTTTGACATACCAGTTTTACACATATATATCTTCTGGTTCCTGTTTAGACATGATGGGATGCTGCCTCATGAACATGGTGGGTCATTGGTCTTGCAGACTAGAGATAGGTATGTTGCATCATCCATCAGAAATTCTTGGTCCAGCAATCTAGTTGTGAGATGAATCACACTGGTATTGCTGGCACTTGTCAATTTGACCACTCAGCTGCTGTCAAACCTCTCAGATATGGTTACCTATTCCTTAGGGTCTCATGTTTCTGCCAATTAAGTTCTCAAGTACTGATGTTTCACTTGATGGATACATGTGCAACTCTCAAAGTTCCAGTGAGGTTGTACTGTTTGGCAAGTAAATATTGGCAGAACTTTCACACTAGGTGTTCCTTTATCTTATTTGTTGGCCAAAACAAGTCTAGTAGACCTTCACACTTTGGAGAGTCAGGCATACCACAAAATAGAATGTGCTGCTTCTCTCGGGTAAAACACAACAGTAAATAAAACAGTCTTTTATGTGTGAGCCCTCATATTTAGAGACCATAGGGAAGTGCTTACTCAATGAATTATCAGGTATGAGGTACTTCTCAGTCTGTGCTGTTAAAGATCTCCTGCTTTAAGTAAGTGCTTCATTATTGAAATGGTTTGAGACAACAAATGGTTTGAGTGATATCCCTTGTAACAGAAGCAAGTTTGGTAGACTGGCTATTTTCTGTCAATTAAACAACTTCAATCAGAGCATATGACTCAAGACTACCTAAGAGTACTTGCTGGATGTGTAGTTTTTGAATGGTACTGTGCAGAAGATTAAAATGCCACAACATTTCCAGCTACCAGCTGAAGATGAAATCTTGCTTCAGAAATTAAGAGAAGAATCTAGAGCTGTCTTTCTGCAAAGAAAAAGTAGAGAACTGTTGGATAATGAAGAGCTGCAGGTAGGAAAATAATTTTTGTATGTCTTCTAATGGCTTCTGAATGGATTTAGATTATCTCTTGTCTGAGTTTGATGATCTTCTGTCTGCCCACAGAATCTTGTGATAAGATGCTTTGTATTTGGGCACACAGTACTTGATAAAGCTGAAGTGCTGCCTAGCCTTGGGCTGGTAATGCCAGTGTGAAGCTTCCTCATTATGAGGTATTTGAGGGCTAAATTGATGGCTTCTGGTTTTCCAGCATTTTGCAGTGATTTCCCTGGTGACCCAGATGATGAAATAAGTTCTGTTCATGTATCTCTGAGAGAGACTACTAAGAGGGTTGATTTTGTTGCACTGCAAAGACAAAAGGGGTGTGACCCTAGAGATGTTAGTGAGGGTGGAGGGTGTGCATGTGTTCAGGAGCATGTAAGGGAGTGGAAGTAGCACACACTCACTTCTCTGCTGAGCTGACCATGTGTTCTGATTAACTGAGACAGCCTTGCATCAAGCCCACAGTTTTGCTGAATTTCTTAAACACTGTATCTTAAGCACATTGACATCTCTAACGAGAAATTCTCTTAACCAAATATAAATACCTTTTAAGAATCTGTGGTTTCTACTGGACAAACATCAGACATCACCAATGATTGGGGAAGAAGCAATGATTAATTATGAGAATTTCTTGAAAGTTGGTGAAAAAGCTGGACCAAAATGCAAGTAAGGCTTTCTTTTCTTGTATGTGCTAGTTTTGACTGAACCTAAGTGCTACTGTAACTTCCAGTTGCTAAAATAGATGGGAACAGTTTAATGGTGAGAAAAAAAAATCATATCCATGTAGTTGCTGATGAACTGGTTACTTTACATCCTTGCAAAGGTGTATTTTGCGTCTCTGAGGTGACTTGTAATAGAGATGCCTAAAAGAACGGTAGTGCATCCTTTTGAAGAAGAAATTTTTATCAGCATGAACATTTTTAGATGTTAGTGCTCAGCAAACAGCACATTATGTAAATGAACTAGAAATCATGTCTCCAGTGATATGGCCAGCCTTTCCTAATATCTTTGATGCAGAATTTCCTACCAGATGTGTGCAGTATGCAGTGAGTGAATGGTCCTTCTTTATGCTCCTGTTGGAGATGCCTGTTGTGCACGTAGCTTTGTGATTGAGCTTTGGGCAGAAGCAAATTATTTGTCAATACTGGCAGTTTCTTTTATGTGCATATTGTTGTAGAAGATTGGAAGCTACCAAACATATTGTACTAATGAGAAATTGAATAAAAGCTTTCAAAAGCTCTACATCACTGAAGAGTCTCATGAGCAGAAAAGGCAGCTGCTTTTTATTGAGTTTACTGTTGTTACTTGGTAGGATTCCACCTGATGAGTGTAATGTAGCATATTAACACATTCTGTGTTAAAACATTATTTTACAGGATCTGTAAATTTCAAGTACTGTAACTGAATCTGTCAATGCAGTGTAATTAGATGCATAGAAGTAGCTTTGTGTTTGTTTTACAGGCAATTCTTTACAGCAAAGATCTTTGCTAAATTACTGCATAATGATCCGTATGGGAGAATATCTATCATGCAGTTTTTCAATTATGTCATGCGAAAAGGTTAGTGGCTGCTTCTTCTGTGTTAGAAGTTGTTTAATTTTAAGGCTATTTTCAGCTTTTTTAGTTACTTGATGTTCCCTTCAACAGCAGTGAGATCTGCCCTTAACTACAAATGCTGTTTTTCTTGAGACTTGGGATTTTTTTCTTGCTACCAGAAGATGGGAATCCATCATACCTCTGGAACCTCCCCAGCCACAGATGCACTTGATTTTTTTGTTATATATATTGTCATTCTGATTTCCTTTATTCAAGCAATACTGTGAAGTGCAAAACAATACAGTTCCATGGCAGGTGTGATCTTAACCACTGTGCTTGGGCAGATAGCTTTATTTGCTGTTTGTCCTTCTACACAGAGGTGCTGTCTGTGTTTTCTAGCTGTTTTTCAAATATGACTGTATGTTTCTGCACTTGTCACTTATCATATTTTCAGCTATTTTTTATTATAAACATCCACTTGGGATGAAAAATGCCCTTTTAAAAAATATGTATTACATGTTGTTTAAAAACACTAGGCTGGCTAGAAGAAAGGAAGATTGTTCCATGATCTTTTGCCCTTGCTATTGTGTTTTTAGATCTGCTAAAGCCTTCGGGAGAGGAGAACAGCACCTTTCTCTGAGCAGCTCAGCCTGCTTAACTTAAAATCATGTGGTGCAAGGGATGAGAAATGTGTTGAGCAGGAAGCATGACATGCAGGTGTGCACAATATGCAAGAAATGAGTAATAGACCCATTTCCAATGACAAACCCAAAATCTGCAGGTTAGGAGACTTGTGTCAAAGTCTGTTAGACTTGTATGCCTTTCAAAAAGGCCCACGCAGATGGACACAACAGAGGTTCTTTCAGAGCTTTGTGTCACCCAGAAGTTGAGTCTTGTGTATTTAGGATGATGCCTTTTTTCTAAGAAAACAAACAAAATAATAATTAAAAAAGCTGCCACCATCAAATCACTTCATATGTGATGCATTTACCTTTAAACTTAAGCAAACAATGAAACAGCCTCACTGTATAATGTCTGCCATCTGAGTGACACTTAGCCCACTGCAAGAAACACTTACCTTGAAGAGTCAATGTTATAAAGGACAGCTCATATTGCATAAGAGTAATTCTTGAGCTGTTTCTTCAGAAAATGGAAGTTAAGTTTAATGTTGAGTATGTGGATAATAGTTTTTATTAACCTATACTCCATCACTGTTACAGTGCTTTAACAATGGCCTCAAGCACATTGTCCTGTAGGTTGCCCAATTAATGTGCCTTCTCATTACAAAGATAGATGCTTGTGTGATTCCAATTCTCATCTTGTAACTCAGAAGGGAGGGCCTGACCTTTGGCTGTAGCTGCAGTGTCTGGTGCTGTACAAGTGGGTGTAGCAATCTGTGTGTATCTGACATTGTGCAGGTGTTTAATGCAGTGAAAATGCACTGCTACACGTTTCTAAGTCAGTGAGAGAGAATGATTCCATATGATCCCATATAACCACGTGTGCCTGCAGCCTGGAAAGCCTGGGCTGCATCAAAAGAAGGGTGGCCAGCAGGTCAAGGGAGATGATTCTCCCCCTCTGCTCTGAGACTCTTGGGACCCCAGCTGGAGTCAGCACAGGAAAGATGTGAGCCTCTCCTACAACCACAGGCTGAGAGAGCTGGGGTTGTCCAGCCTGGGGAAGGGGGGAGAGGGGGAGCCCTCATTGTGGACTTTCAGTACCTAAGGGGAGTGTATAAAATGGAGAGTGACTTCTTACTCAAGCAGATAGTGATAGGACAAGGGGAAAGACTTTATATTAAAAGAGGACACATTTAGAATAGATGCTAGGAAGAAATACTTTACTCAGAGGGTGGTGAGGCACTGGAACAGATTGTCCAGAGAAGTTGTGGATGCACCATCCCTGGAAGTGTTCAAGGCCAGGTTGGATGGGGCTTTAAGCAGTCTGATGTAGTGGGTGGCATCCCTGCCTGTGGCTGGGGAGGTTGGAACTAGGTGATCTTTAAAGTTGCTTCTAATCCTAGCCATTTTATGATACACCAAATAAAATGTCTGCTCAATCGTTTTTAACATCTAGTTATTATAAGGTACTCGTGGCACCAGTGTATATTTATATTATAAATAGTATATATTTATGAAGTGTATAGTTATAGTACATTGTGAGTGACTCTTTCAAACTTAGAGACTGAAACAGTGTTTCTAAGCAGTATATGACATGGCTTTGCTTAAAGCTTAGAAAAATGGGAGGAGGCACTTAAAATCCAACTGTGCCTTAGGGCTTCTAGAATAACTTCAAATTTTGGCAAGAACTCAAAAGCCCCATAGGTTTCTTGCATTGTAATTGTTTTCTGTTTCACAGTATGGCTTCATCAGACAAGAATAGGTCTCAGTTTATATGATGTGGCAGGACAAGGCTACCTCAGAGAATCAGTAAGTAAATTCTTGATTAACTTAATGTCTCTTTAATCAAATGAAAGAGCATCAGAAAGAGCCCCATTTTTTTCTAGTCTTGTCTTGTAAAGCTTATAACATAGATTCAGGGTGGGCACATTTGTTTGGATAAATTGCAATTCATGTATTTAAGAGATGTGGTGGTGAGAGTGGTGCTAGCCTTTTAAACTTATGGGTAATTTTCTGAAAAAAGGATTGTATCTACAAAGATTTCATGTCATTAGCACTTTACTAGATTTAGTAGGTTATGGTAAAAATTCACAAATTATTCTTCAGTTAATTATTTTCCTGTTCTAAAAGGAGGTAATATAAAATAAATAAAAATTTCCTAGTTACCAGTCAACTTAAAGAAAAAAAGACTTGTTGAAGAATATTCAGCAATGAGATAATCCAGTCAGGAGTTATGCTTCTGAAATTTGAAAAAGGTACAGTTGAATGCATTTATGTTTACATATAAATATAATGTACTTCGATGAATTCTGCTTTTTTAATAGATTGTTTCAGCCCTAGAATCACATGTGCATGTATATGATCTGGGATTTCTTGCACAGAGACAGAAGATTTATTTTTTTTTTACCTGCTTTCATGCTTTTTTTCTGCATTGTTGCAGTATATTTTTTAACAAAATATACTCACTAGCCAGGGAGGAATATAGCAAACATGGAACAATAGTAACATTTAATGCTTGTTTTCGTTCTTAATTCTGCAGGATTTAGAAAACTATATTTTGGAACTTATCCCTACTTTGCCACAACTGGATGGCTTAGAAAAATCTTTTTACTCCTTCTATGTCTGCACAGCAGTTAGAAAGTTCTTCTTCTTTCTTGATCCTCTTAGAACAGGTAGGTCTCTTAAAATGTTTCCACTCCAGCTCCTTGTGTTTTCAAAGCAATTTATAGCTATCCTGGTAAGCTTTTTTTCAGCATTGAAAATTAATCTCCACTGAAGACCATGACTCTTTATTGTGAATCTAATAATCTACTTTTACAGCTAATGAATTTCTGTGAGATATCTATCAGTTGAAGTACTATAGAGTTATCTCATAGAAACTGACAAATAAGATCTTGTTTCATCATAATGAGCCATTAGCAGTATCTAATTTTGTAACTGTTCAGGGTGAACAGAAAACACAGCAACCAACAACACAACTGCTTGTCAGAACATCCACAGAGCTCAGGAAAAGCTCAGGAATGGTTAGAGTGATAAGCTTTTCCTGTGGTTAAATCTGTGTGCACCATGTAGACCCAGTAGAAAAGGTCTGCAGTTAGGTCTGATAATGCTGGCTACAAGTGTAGCTCCCTCCTGTGCTCTCAATTTAAGTCACAAACTGGATGTGTTTTCAAGGTCCAGCTGTGCCCCTTGTAAAGGTCAGAATTGTGTGGGCAGCAGCCTCTGGCAGAGGTGATTACAGACGTTTGGAGAGGGTGGGTGGGAAGCTACAATGCCATTATTTTGCACAGCTGTTAGCACAGTGTCTGCACCACTCAGAGCTGCACCAGCAGAAGTGCATTCTGCTACCTTAGCTTTGTGTCACAGCTGTAGTTTTGAAGATGGAAGAATATAATATCACTTAGGAGACTATTATTTCATCAAATGTTTTAAGCATGCTTTCTTTGCATTCTTCTTTTACATTTTGAGTTGATGTTGAACACTCACATTCGTTTTAATCTAGTTTTCTGGAATTTAAGACTTAAGGATAACTCCTGCCAATATCAGGCTGGTTTTGTCCAGTCATTTTAGAAGGTATTTTATTTTATCTCTGAAATTAGAGCCTTATCCTTGATGTTTGATACTGGTTTTGTTTAGCTTTTGTTTCTTAAAGGTATCTTTTTCTGCTCCAAATACTTCTTTCTTAAGTAGAACCACCTAAATGAGAACAGTCAAATGGGTATGTTGGCTGAGCAGCTGTTAAAATGTATTTTCCTTTCTTGCTGCAGGGAAGATAAAGATACAGGACATTTTAGCTTGCAGCTTCCTGGATGATTTATTGGAGGTAAAGGTCTTTAACATATACTGTTGTACTTTAATTTACTCTTTCTGAATTCTAACTTTATGTTTCACTTAGTTAAGGGATGAAGAACTTTCTAAAGAAAGTCAGGAAACAAATTGGTTTTCTGCTCCTTCTGCATTAAGAGTTTATGGTAGGTTCCTTTATATGTTAACGCTTTTCTTCTCCTCTTTCTTGTATGTCTTACTCACAATACTGCTGCTATTTTTCCTCTGCTTTTGTCATGTTAAATCCTCCTGCTAACTTGTCTTTTCCAATCCTGTATCCACTCTTTCAGTTTATCTTCCTGACTTTCTTTATAATTCCAGTTCTTTATTGCGGTTTTATGATCTGTCACCTTGTTGCACAAGGTACAAGATTCCTCTGTAGCCTTCTCTTCTGGCTCTGTTCATGCCTCTGCATCATCTTTAGCTCTTCTTTTAATACAGCATATTTGTATAAAATAATATGCTCTTAGCCTTCTGCTCCTCTCTCAGTATCCACAGCTATTAACTTAGATTAGAACTGCTAACACTTCATTATGGGAACCCCACTTCCTCTCTCTCAGTGTTCTGTGCTTATTTCTGATGCTTTATGAATATTACTGTGGATCTAGTAAATTCTCACTTAACTGCTAATTTTATTATGGAAATTAGAAAATTTACGTTTCAGTGGGTTTTTTTCTCTGTTGAAACAGTTCTTTTCTGATAAAGCAAACCATAATATACCTCTATCTCCTTAGGTCAGTACTTAAACCTTGATAAAGATCACAATGGCATGCTCAGCAAAGAAGAACTGTCCCGATATGGAACAGGGACTCTGACCAACATATTTTTGGATCGTGTCTTTCAGGAATGTTTAACTTATGATGGTGAAATGGTAATTACATTTTTTTCCCTTTGTTCATAGCACAACATCTTTGGCTTATTGAGTTGAGAAATGTCTAATCTTTAAAACAAAGAGTAGCTTGAGGTAAAGTCTTTTTATCATTGTGCACACAAATGACCATGCAGCATATTAGAAAGTTAATTTCTTAAGAGCAAGGTGATTGCAGTGTTCCCTAAAAATTGTTAGAAAAAGCAGAGGTGATAGAGAATCCAGACAGCCTAGGATAAGGCCACCTATAGATTGAATTACAAAAGTGCATGTTGAAAAACTGTAAAGTTGCAGCAATACTTTTTAGATACATGTAATGCTTTAAAGAGAATCAAAGTCAAGTGGCACTTGAGATTAGTGCAAGTTAGCTAAGTTTTTAACTTCTTCATGAAGACAACTGTGTTTTTCATTGTAAGCTTTCCCTAGCTGTGAGAAATGAGAAGTCTGACTAATTTAAAGTAACACCTTATATCTGTATTTTTTTAAAGCTTTACTTAATGTTCAGCCATGATTCTTTTCTGCATTCAGACAACTGGAGTGTAAAGTGATGTTACAAATTCACTCTACAGCCCTTTTGCCACCTGAGCAGTTTTTTTGTTAGAATCACGTAATCATTGAGATCATGATTATATCTTAGTTGTCCTTCTTCTGGACTTGCAACAGTAGGTTCATCTCTCTTTTATGGGAGAGACCAGAGCAGACCCAGGACCAGAGCCTGGATGTAGCATAAGCACTGCATGTACAGAAGGATCACCTTCCTCCACTTGCCACCAAAGCGTTTCCTAATGCAGCTGAGGGTGCTGTCAGCAGCCCTTGCTGCAAGGGCCTGTTGCAAAGCTGCTTTCTGACAAGTCAGCCCCCAGCTGTACAGGTACATGGGGTTATTCCTCCCCAGATGCAGAATTTTGCATCCCTCTGTTGAACTTGAGGTTCCTGTTAGCCCATTTTTGCAGGCTATCAAGCTCCCTCTGAATGACAGCATAACTCTCTGGTGTTACAGGTAAACAGGGTAATTATACTCACAGGACTGTAGGATTTCTATCCTTGTCACAACTGTATCTTGACTGGGAAACCAAGAATCCATACTAATGAAAAAGAAAAGTGTGATACTTATTTGGAATATTAACTAATGTTTCTAGCACATAATCGGCCAAACCACTGACTCTAGTCTAAGGATTATATACTTAATTGGCCATATAGTTCATTATTTGATAACAGTAGGCTTACTGCCACTAGACATTTAATTTATGGTTATGAAACATTTTATTTTTTTTTTCCTCACTAGTTGGGTATGTTCAGCAGTTTAAAGATGTATTAAACATTGTTTAAAAGCATATATATGGTATATTTCATTTGGATTTATGCTTGGAATGCTATTTTGCCTCTAAAATGGCAGGATTTCCCATTATCAGCAGTCATTAAAAAGTAACTTTTCTGTGCACTTTAGTGGTAGCAGCTGTTTTCTATTTCATGTTGTCTTTTTCAGAAAATAAACTGATCCCCTACAATGAAATAGCTGCCAATTATAGAGTTCCTGCTTGCAAAATCAATTTAGAAAGAAGACTGTAATAAACATGATTGTATCTACTTCTAGGACTATAAAACCTACCTGGACTTTGTGCTTGCATTAGAAAACAGAAAGGAGCCTGCAGCTCTGCAATATATTTTCAAACTGCTTGATATAGAGAACAAAGGACACCTGAATGTCTTTTCCCTTAATTATTTCTTTAGGGTAAGTCTCTTTATACAAGTAGGCCATTTTCTGTGTTTATAGTGTTCTAGCCTATGTGCTTCTGCATGCAGATCTGCAGGAAATCACTTTAAATTACCAATAGCCACAGGCAGGCTAGTAACGACTTCTAAGAAGATTTAATATTTTTTTTTTAAGACAAAAATTGGGAAGATTTCAAAAGGTATTTTCAGTAGTTTATCTGCAGTTGAAATTAACTGTTTTGATTTTGAGTAGGAAAAATATTTTCTATTGATTTGGTTTTTTTAAATTTAAAATTGTCCTAAAATTGCACGATGATGACCTATTAAAATCTTTTATGATGGTTCTAATTCATTACTGCCTATGGTTTTAACTTCAACTGTAATCCTAAAATTCACTAAAAGAAATGGAAGATAGTGAAATTTATTGATAAGTGTATACAGCTGTGGGATTTTTCATTCAGTGCTATTCTTGCAAGAAGCTTGTTGCGTTCTTATAATCTGCATTTGTACCTGTTGCTTCCAAGCTTAATTTTTTTTAGTTGCTGTTAAAATTAAGGTTGTAAACTTAAGATTGTAAAATCTTCCTCCAAACTGTGTTTGAGTGTGATAGGGTTTTTGTTGTTTTGGATTCTTTTTCTTCTGACTAGTGGTGATTTTGGTTTGGCAAGGGAGCAGGTGTTTTGTTGTTTTGTCTTGTTTTTGCTCATAAATACCTGAGAGATCTTGGGAAGGAAGTGCTATGCAGTAAAATTGTATTTTTGCTGTGGATGGTTTCAGCTGAGTTATGAGCTTGATGCTTTATTCATGTACAGATTCCCTCAGTAGTATCTATTCAGATACAGGGACAGGACACTCCAAATTTTGTTATATGGATCTTTGTATTATAACTGTGAGAATAAATAATGTCATTGTACTTAGCTGTATGCTAAGGATGAGGAACAAGGTACGTACTTCATGGAGTCAGTAAAGCATTCAGGCCTGCTCAAGGAATGATTTTAGATCCACCTTGTTTCTGTATTGTTACAAGTCTCCTTTTGGACATGGAATGTGCTAAGTTTTCTTTGAAATCAGAACAGTTCCTCTTCACTCTGTGAATGATTGCTTTTCTGCTAGCATGAAGTGTGTAGGTCTGCACCTACAGAGGCTGTGTTTGCAAGGCTGTGCAGCTTGTGCTAGTGAAACAGTTCATAGCTGTTACTTGCAGATTTGGTGATGCAGGTGTTTAAATAGTACCACATTAAAAGAATTGATTTGTCTTTCTGCTGATTGGTCATTTTCCTTCTCTCTTTCCCTACCCTATATTTTATACTGTGTCAGAAATGTAAACTTATGGTTGGAGTGTATTAATATCTTCAGCTTTGAGAAGATATTGGGATATTTGGGATAATATGTGAATTTCTCAAATGCTGGTCATAATGAAAGTGAGATTCATATCATACTAATTAAGAACTGTGAACTGAGAGATGTGTATCATTGTTAATACCTTAACTCACCCCTGCCTCACATATGGAAGAAAAATGATTGCAAGCAAGCTGTACCATGGATGCTTTGTTAGAGGGCAATACAGCTTAAGATGCAGAAGCATTTAATAACTTTCATACAGTGTCAGTATTATACTGTACTAGCCATTCCTAACTTCTCTTTTTTCTAGGCTATTCAGGAACAAATGAAAATTCATGGACAAGAACCAGTTTCTTTTCAGGATGTCAAGGTTAGCTTTACCAAATGGAGTACTGTGTAAAATCTTTGAATAAGCATTTCATAATTTAATTATGTTACATCATAATTTCTAGGTTGCTGTATATTTACTTGGAGAGTAGTAAAAATGAGCTGACTTGTCCTACTCATAGGTTTGAAAATGCCTTTCCAGTCAGCAGTTGCTCTGTAAATACTGATATGTTCTAGTATTTTCCTTAATAATAGAACAAATTACCTGTTAAATACATGTTGCTGTTTCTTACACTTGAAGGTACTTGCTAAGTCCATTTTACAGTTCTGGGGATCATTCCTTGGGGGACAGGAGCAGACTTGTGACCTAAACAGCCTATAAAACTAATTACTGCCTACTGTATCTTTAGCAGTTTTAGTGCTTTAGAAAAAAATTACAAGAGCTTCTACAAAATTTAGCTCGTACAAGTGAACTGAGTTTCATTTTGCCACTTTGAGTCTGAAGCCTCCCCAGAAAAGCAAATTGAGATGTGGGAGCTAAGGACACTGCTCTGAATTGTAGTCAATCAGTCACTGTGCTTTGTGTCTTAAATGCTTCGGGGCTAAACAGCTGCTTTTTGTAAATTGGTGTGGGTGGCACTAGTTACCCAAAGATCATTTTGTATATGGTATGAAATAGCCATTATTCTGCTCATTAATGTGTGGGGGCTTTTCTCCCAATTTTGACTTGTCTTTCATAGGATGAAATCTTTGATATGGTGAAGCCTAAGGACCCTTACAAAATCTCCCTTCAAGACTTGATCAATAGCAGCCAAGGAGACACTGTTACCAGCATTCTAATTGATCTGAATGGGTTTTGGACATACGAGAACAGAGAGGTCCTTGTGGCCAGCGATAATGACAACGCTGCTGATGCTGATGATACGTGACTGCAAAGGGGAGCAGACTGTATCCACAGAGATCTCAATCTGATGGGCCAACTGTTGGAAGCTGGAAACATTCATTATCTGAATCAAGTCCTCTTCCATTTTGCTTTTCCCCTTCCTCCTTTGCCCCCACATATGAAATAAAATGTGGTACATACGCGAATCACAGAACTAATTTCCGAAACCAAAAAAGCAAGTGTTAAGAGGCAAAAATGACCTTTTTTTAAATAAATATTTTTGGACTTTTTTCATGTGTAACAAGCCCTATTCTTATTTAAATACCTTATTCTAAGAGTGAATTTACCCTGAAAGTAAGAATGTAGTTCTTGGTACCTTCATCACTGGCCTGTATCCACTCAGCCATCCCAAGCTTCCCACTCCATTCCTCTAATGGCAGCACTGTCAAGAATTCTGTTGTGAAGGCAGAAGTTTTCAGTAAGAAGTAAAGAATTCAGGCATTTTTCTTCTATGCATGACCAGCTTTAAGTGTGTAACAGGAAGGATAAGTAAATTATTGAACTGCATAGTTACCTAATTTTAAGAGGTTCATTAATAGAAATACTAACTTTAGATCTAGTCAAAACTGTTCCAAACACCTGTACAGAGGCTTTCACAAAGCTAACCTCCTGTGCAAGTATTTTATGTAATCTATCTTAATTGTATAACTGAGCTACAGCATTAGTTAAAGCTGTGAAACTCTCTTAATCCTTAAGAAAGCCACAGAAAAGTTTCAACTTTTAGACAGAATTACAATAGCTCCAGGCCAGAAGTGTTTGCAACCCTGCGTTATTTATTAGTTTGAGGTAGTGCTGAACACAGAGTACGACATGAGAGTCTAAGGAAGGGGTGAGGGTAAAATGATACTTTAAATTCTGGTGCCTGAATATTCAACCAGGATCTGTGACTTGGTAAAGATGAAAACAAACAGGCATATGCACCTGTGTACAGGCATAAAGTTTCAAAGACCACACAGTTTTAAAGGAAAATCCGTAGCCAGCTTCCAGTTCAAAAATTATATTAAATATAAACCAATTAATGCATTTACAGAAAAATTAAACCAATATGAAAGTAACCACTTTCATACTGTTTAGAAAATGAAGGATTAAGTTAAGGCACAGTGAGTAATACAGTATTTTATACAAAGAAGGCAGTGAGAGTATTTGTTATGCAACAAATAGTAGGGAAAGGGAGTTAAAAAAAACCTGACATTAATTTCTTGGAAGAAAAGCAAAGTATTCTTCAGCTGTCAAGGTATTACTCAAGCTAGCTGAGGTTTTCTTTCTTTGATGCTATAAGAGCTCCTAACAAGCTGATTTTCTGTGTCTTCCCTAGGTGTTGAATCAAGCTCTCTCTTGCAGATGTTCAGGGCTAAGGAGTGATTTTAGACTGTAGGCAGCCCCCTCTGTCTTATAATTCAGAAAAGGCAAAGAATGGAGTATCAAAACAGATGGACTAGAGCTGATAATTGAATCTTCCTCCTCAGATTTTCTGTAGTGCTGGAGAGCTACAGACAGATGAGAGGAAGAGTTCGTGCTGTACAGGACATTAGTTCAGGAGAGGGTCATCTGAAATATGTAATTAATTCCAGAAACTAAGAGCCAAGTTACTTGGCCTGTGGTGTTTTACATCAGGCTCCTTGGTTGGCAGTGGGAGTAAGGCCAGGGACACATCATGATAGCCACCAACCCAGTTTTACTGAGAATTATTTTTAACTTTTTTTTTTTTAGAAATCTCAAGGACAGATGTAATCTTCTACATGCTAACTAGTGCAGGTTCTCTGCTCCTTTACCTACAACAGTTGTCCACAGAAAATGACTGGGGCAATGGCATCTGATTGTTGCAAAGTAAACCATTCACCTTTTACAAGCTACAGGTACAACAGTCATTGCAGTAAAATAGCCTTAATTGGTATTAGATGTAGAGCTACCTGCACTTCATTTAGATAAAAATAAAAATTTCTGTTGTTGCAAGTGCAGTATCACAACACATCGTATTTATTTAAGAGAAGGAAACAGTTGTAATTTTGGTTTTGTTGTTTCTAGTTATTTCTGTATTCTGTGCTAACAGGATGAAAACCATCTGCAGTGTGGCACATCCCTTACTGGCAATTTAACACTCAACACATAGTTTAGGTTACTCAAGTACACAGACTTGGGTAATTGATGTCCAAAAAAGTTCCTATTTCTAGACTGGTACTGCATAGAGTGTCCAATGCACTTAATACATAAGACTTTAGTTTCTTTCCCAGGGCCCCTGAGAGCATGCATTCAAGCACATGGGTCTCTTAATTTTTAGGCTTGAAGTGACAACATCCTACACTCATATTCTGAACTTTGCTACAGCACTGAATGGAGCAGCTGAGTGCTGTTAGCCTCAAAGAGTGCTGATACTTGTTAGTAAGTTTTTAAGGGTGCTTATAGCCTCCTGGAAAGATGGGGGGGGTTTGCTTGGAAAAAAAAAGTCAGTGGATCCTTTAATCTAATTAACATTAAATCTAACATTTTTCTCTTGTGTTAACAACAGAAAAAAAAATACATGCATACAACAGTGAGAATAAATAGGGGGAATACAATTCTATAATTACTTTTGAGTTACAGGATATTAATTCCTATTAATCTATTCATAGAGAGCCAAGTTGCAAACAATGTGCAAATCAGGTTTTTAGAAGTAGGAAGCAGCACTGCCTCTGCAATTCACAGGTGTTAGAGACACAGCAATTCAAAGAAAAGACATTTCTACTTGCTTTACACAAAAATTAGCTCACACATTCAATTTCAGACCAAATTTTGTAGTGCAATTTTCATTTTAACTGAAGTGCCAATTTGGCAGAATGCCTCAGCCTTTATTAGGCAGACAGACTGAACAGACATCGCCTAGCTCTCTCCTGATCAATAAGAATGGTAGGAGTTTTATTTCACTGAACAAGCATAATCCTATTTTTCCTGTTTATAGGCAGATTGTGACACCTGATAGTTCTTATTTCCTACATTATACAGACACTTTCCTTACACTTAAGGAGGGACAGGAACTACATCTTGTTTATTTTCTGCAGTGGGTGGGCAATCTCCCTCATTTTCAAAGTTTACATTCACAAATGAAGAGCATGCTGTTGCTCCAGGCTGGTCTGTCTGGACAGGAGCCTCAGCTTGTGGCTTGTTCTGCTGTTCCTGATGCTGTCTTTCTGCTTCTTCTGACATCTTGTTTTCCTGTTCCTCCTCTTCCTCCTAAAAAGAAATAACCAGATTCATATGCTACTATTTACTATTTACTATTTACCACGTAGATTAACTTGAAATCTTTCCATAAGAGCATACCAGTTGCTATTACAAGCTAAGGACATTTGTTCCACTAGAAAACAGTCACTAGTTGATCATAAGATGAGGTACATTCCAGAACTCTCATTATAGAAAAAAAAAAAAATCACCAGAAGTGAAGGATTAAACTGCGTTAAACAAACAGAAAAAAGACACATATCTAGATAAGCATTTTTAGTCAATAGCAATAGTGATAGGTCTATCTCCTCTAAAGCTTTTCCAGCTCTCAAAAAAAAAAAAAAAAAAAAAAGCTTTAAATATGTTTTCCATCTCTTCTAAATGGAGATTATTAATGGTTAGGGCGTTTTTTGCCTAAAGTACTGGCTACCTGTCAGTATTGTCCCCTTATGCTTTAGAACAAATGGTAACCTTGTGTTCAGTTTACCCTTGACACTATGTTGAACAAGTTTAGGAGTTGGAAAGTTTATTGCTACCAGCCACCTTTTTACAGTGTTCAGGAACTGTCCATCCAACTTTCTCAAAGTGTTGACTTGAAAATGCAATGTACAAGGGAAACAAAGCAGAGGTCAGGACCCACCCATTTCTAAGACTGATGAGCTGGAGAGAGAAAAGGCTGGTGGATAAGAAAGTGTTAATCATACATCAAGTGAAAACTGGAGGCAAGGCTGAAATTGAGGGTCTAAAGCTTCATTTTAATGCTAGAATACAAATTTTATTTTCTAGAATACCAGGGAAGACAAGTTGGGAGAAAAAGAGTGCAAGAACCTCAGCTCACACACATACCTCTCTCTTCATTCTGTAGTACTCATCAATGGCATACTGGTATTTTGGTGTGCTTATTCCCAGAACAGATGCAATCTTTTCCCCCAAGAAATCGCACACTAAAAAATAAAGAAAGGTTTATGAAGGATTAGTATCTAGAAGAAAATTCTCAAGTGCAGTTTTATCATAAAAATTACCACCATCTTTCTTGAATGGTTTTCTGTAGTCCTACTTTACCCACAAAATAAAACAAAAATATGTGAGGTTAATCTCCTTATAGGAGTAATTGTTAGCTGAATATTCTTTAGGATAAAGAATGAACAAAAGGAGAAGAATATGAAAGTCAATGAAAATATATATGGTGGTGTTTATTCTGCTAGTTTCAGCTTTGGATCTAAGTTTGTTTTGCCAGGAATCAGTTAAAGGGTAAGCCTTGAGCTGAACTTTAACTGAAAATTAAGGTTAGACAAAAGTACACAGGTACCAACTGTACTGGCAGTTCAATCTAGTGGTACTAGCAAACTAGACAGTATTTTTTGATATAAGCATACTGCAAGTCAGTTTTAACAATGTCCTGTGCTGCATACTAATGGATTAATAAAATATTTATGTTTCAGCTGTTTCAATTTTCAAGCTGTAGGTGACATTCAGTACTACTTCACTAAAACAGGTAGGGCACAGTCAAAAGTATGGAACGGGCTAAGCTTGTGTCAGTCAGTTTCTTTACCATGGTGATGGCTACAGGTAACCCTGGTTGAGTAAAGACAAGCAAGAAGTCAAATATTCTGCACTTCAAATTGTAAATCAGCCCCAAGGATGCAAATGAGCTAGTTGTCTTCTGGGAAAAAAAAAGTTAGAAGTCAGTCATTGACTGCTTCAATGAACATTCACAATGACTAATTTTATAGATATCCTGGCATCCTGAGGGCTGTGCAAAAGACCAGTTCAAATGACAGATGTAAGAGCCAGAACTGAAGTGCAAAGAAGAAAGGACTGATCTTCAAATTCATAAAGGACTTGTAAAAAAAGAAAGCAGTATCTACCCATGCATACGAAGAACAGATGCGTCAAGGAATATAATTACACTGTACATTAGAGGAAAAATGTTTCTAAAAATAAGGATAGATTAACTAACACAACAGACTGCCAAAAAATTTAAAAATATTCAAAATTATGTGTGCAATGACAGAAACTCCATAATATTTGTGGAAAAAACCCAATGAAGATTCTTTACACCTTGGAAAGAACACAGACTATGACAAGCATTTTTAAAACTTAGAAAAATTATAAGAGGTCCACAAGTCAAATAAATGTCTGTGAGTCTAAGACCCTTGACAATAGTCCTGTTTATTTTGTAACCTCAGAAGTTCATTGTATGGCACACAACTATTATTGGGATACTTCTAGTTGTCTTCAGAAAAACTGTCAGTTCAGTCACACCTGCCAGCACTCTTTTCAGCTAACATCACACAAAATGGTTCCATACAAAATCTAATAGAAAACCAATATATTCCCTTGCCAATATCAATCTATCTCCATAGAAAGAAAAGGGGGGAAAAGTGTTCATCAAAAGAGTATTTTCCATTCACTCTTCCATGCAAGAGCTTGTTTATTGAAAGTAAAAAAAAAAAAAAAAAAATTTAAAAGGCAGGAGAGTATGTCACCACAGATTAAATACAGCTCAATTCATACTTCTGAAAACATAAGTAGAACCAAAAGATGATGTTACAGTCTGTCAACATGACTTTGTGACTTTCACTATTCCCTTCATGGTTCACCCAAGAATTAAATAAAACAATACCTGATAAGGTTGATGTGGCAACTCGCAGCATGTGAAACCACAAGTAGGGTCCCCATGTGAGTGTTGTCTGCAGGAACAAGAGTAGTATGAATATGCACAGTTGTATGGTCATGGCACAAAATAACACATGAAAATCCTCAAACAGCTTGAGAATAAAGACCCGCAGTGTTTTCTATTTTCCAGCTACTACAATATTTTTGCTTTAAAATAAGTGTAGACCAAAAAAGGGAAGCAAAGTATCACCATAAGATACAAATATAACCATGATTTACCCCTGGGAAATTTTTTTCCACTGCTTTTTCTTTCCCACTTCCAGACTTGGGAAATGACAAGCAGCCAACTCAATCCCTGACTAGAAAAAGCTTTCCACAATGTTCTGGATTCCATCAGGCCAAGAGGAGAAGTGAGGTAACAGAGTAGCCCCTCATTACAATAATGAGTGAACTGCAAAAGACTGTTTAAAATCAAACCAAACCTTCAAATCTCTGAGGAAGAGGATACTTTAAAACATTTACAACCAAATAGGAATTATTCCTTGAAATGACACCTGAAAAACAAAACCAGGAGCCCTGAGGGAGGGGGAGAGTTACCACAGCTCTGAGGGAGCGATGCAGGGGCTGCCAAGCAAAGCGCCTGGGATGATGTGAACCACGAGGAACACAACATGAATAAAACAGGGCTCAGCTGGGGTCACCTCAAGCACTTGCATGTGGGTGAGGAAGTTTCTCTGAAGAGCCTGCACACCAGGGAACACAACGTGGGACATAAACATGAGGAACTGGAGATCTGTGTGCAGCTGCAGAGGTAGGATCTCCTCAGGATCCCAGAGATGTGGTGAATGGATTGAGTGCTGCTGTGGAGGGATACAGGCTCTTTAGGAAGGGCTGGCCAGGAAGACAGAGAAAAGGAATTGCTCTTTGCATGACTGGAGTATATTCACAGCCACGGCAAAAATACTACAGCCTCCACACACGTTTTATAAAGATATATACATCATAAATTAAAGATTTAGAATTAAATTAATTATAAAATAATGGGCATACACAGGCTATGCTTTTCATCATAGGAAGAGACTGTATCTATTTAAGAAAACAAACAAAACCATGTAATAAAAAGGAAAAGGGAAAAGCAGATTCCAAGCTAATGGGGGAAAAAAATGTAGGCTTTCCCTTTTGTGAAAAGGCAAATTCAAGTTTCATAGTGAACTAAAACATATTTATAGTTAACAGGTTGTTGTATTCAGGCAAGCTCTTTGATACGTATTTCCACCCAGAAAAGATCTCTGTAGAAGTACTTTTCTTCTGGAAAGTAGCAATTAAAAGTGTCAGCTTTTATTAAGTAAAACACATTAGCTCTACTCAGCTACCCAAGTATTTATTACTTGCTGCTAAGAACTGTTTGGTAGTAACCTTTTTCTATGGTCTTATTTAACAGATATCTGTACAGGAACAACGAATATTATTGTAAATAATACAGCTACGGAAACTACCTGGTATAGCCTCAGTATGCATGTACTAAACTTTGGTGCTTTCCAAGCATAATCTCTACAAATCAGTGCAGCAAGAAATTGTCAAGCCAGAAACACAAGTTGGGCAGGCTGACAGAAAGCCAGATGCTATATATTTTTGGCAGTGGATATGGAAAATGTCCTGCCAAGGTAAAAGTGTAAGCAAAACCAGCTGCTATCCTGCTCACACAAAAGCACCTCCAGCTCATTGATTATGTGCTCAGTTGGCAGACAGGCTAACGAGGAGTTTGTCCAGTTGAAGAAATCAAAAAAAGTGCTGGAAAAGCTTGTTGCCACAGGTGCAAATAATGGCACTGACTGGGCTCTGTGCAGTCCTTCATGATGAGGTGACAGGGTTAAAAAGCATTCATGCAGGGCACAGGACAAACAAGGGCCTGCTGTGTGCTGTAAGAAAGAAGCTACAAAAGTCCCCATAATATTTCAGAGTGAAAAGACAAGCTGAACTTCAACGTGACAGAAGTAACTCAGACCCAGAACATTCTAACAAGTTTGTGGTAACACAAACGTGGGTAACAGCTGAGGCTCGATAGACACGGAGGTTCTATTTCTACTCTTTCCCCACCACAGCTAAAAATCAGTTTGGTTTATTGGAAGCACTTCTAAGCTCAGCTTCGTGGGAACCTCTGCTTTCTGACAAAGCCCAACAAAACATTTCCTCATCCCTGACAAGCAAGGCTTTGTCAGATGCCTCAATTAAAAAAATAGCTTTCTTTCCAGTGTCTCAAAGGGTAATATAAAATCCTGAGAGAGGCTACTTCACAGGAAGTCAACAGGAGAAAGAAGATGGTTTGGACAGTAAATCCCCAGGAACAACCAGGAACAAGGGAATGCCTCCAAGGAATCACCTGCTTTTTTCCACCCATTCCCCCTTTATCTCTTCAGGGTAAATTCGGGTGCCTTCCCAGAGCACCCCAGAGAAGGAAGCACAAATGGCAGATGTGAGGCAGAAACTGGTACTGGGGAAACTGGAAGTGTTTGAGTGACATGAACAGGGCTGTTAAGCAATGGCTGAGTACAAATTAATTAAATTAATCCTTGTCTGTGAAGTAGCTTTAATACACTGAGATGGAAACTGGAAAACCATACCCAACTCAGGTCCTACAGACCTGCAGAGCCACATACCCAGATACTGTATGTCAGCTTTCTTTGGCCAGCCAGAGAAATCCTGATCTTCAATCTTTAATCAACTCAAGGATGCAGCAATATTGTATTTCTTTACAGGTAACAAGGGACAGTATGAAACACATACACCATTTATTGTATTTCTCCTGCAATCAGTCTCTTTAGTAATAGATGTTTATACAGTGTTTAATTATATTATTCAGCTATCTTGACATTATTTTGTTGTTAAAATGGAAAACACAATGGTTTTGACAACTGATTTTTAAATTACAAAAAATCTTAATGTATAATTTCAATTTAAATAGGAATGAACATAATGGATTTAATCATTGATAAAACCAAGGGGCCTCTGGTTCAATAGCAGAACATGATTTTGTTTCCTAGTATGGGGCTGCCAAAGGGAGCACACATGTTCCCTTGAATTTCTGAGTTCACCATGTCCCTAAACAATCCACATATGTATTCAGTTTTGCCAGATTTCAGCCCTACTAACACTTAAACTTTCCAAGGCATGTGGGGTTTCTTTTTGTCAGAGAATTGGCAAAATGAGAAAAATAATAATTTTCTGATTTAGGAAAAACAAAATCCTGTAATTAATAATTAATCACCAAATAGATACTTTCTCATTGTTTATTGTGCTAAGATAAATTTTAAATTAGTTTAATCAATGACTGCTCAATGCTGTAAGAGGTTCTTTAGTGTAAGACCATGTAAAACTGTGGCATCTACAAGCCAGTGAAAACAAGATCAGGAACACACATACCATCCTCCATCAAGAGCTTCTACCATGTTATGAGTAGTTATTACTTGGTCAGTGAGTATTTTTCTCCTTCATTCTCAAATTCTTAAAAGAAAATCAGAGTTTGCTGGTCCTCAAGAGAGGAAGTTTTGCTATTTGAAGTTAAGGCCCTTTTAACTACAAGATACCAAGAAAACCTTCCTGCAAGGATGTTTCAATCTTTCTGAGCTTTGAAGGTTAATAAAATTAAATCTCTCCTGGAGCTTTGTTTCAGATGTCTTCTTGGGATGGATTCTAAATTTATGACACCAACAGTCATGTAGCTTACAGTTTCCCTGTGAAGACTTACACTCCACCTTCTGCCTACTCATCTAATACATGAATGCAGCAAAGAGTTTACACCAAGTGTCCCTCCAGGGATAAACAGAAGGATTATCTTCTTAATTAATACAAAATAAAGTTTTGGTGGTCAAAACAAAAAGAAAATATACATATAGAATGCAAACATCTATATTTTAGAATTTGAATTTCAGAGTGAGAACATTCAGGTAATACTGAACTCTATAATCTAAAAAAGAATATCCTGTGTTGTGGGTTAAAAAATACAAAACAGAATAGAATGGACACCCCAGTCAAAAAATGTTAATGAACTGAGTGCTGACCTATAGAAGCACTGGAAGTTGTTTCAAAGAAAATTTAAAACCCAGTTCTTTTTGAGAATTTGTTTTGTTATGAGTAATAGGAATCCACCACACCAAGTGTTCTAGTTATGGCATTATCAGGATATATACATACTACTTTGCTTAGTAAGAAACACATTGGCATTGCCTGCTTAGCTCTAAAACACAATTAAACCAAGGTACTTACTGAAGACATTTCTCTACAACAAAAATATTTGTTTCCCTTAAACTCATTCAAATACTGTTAGGATGCTAATACCAGCAGAGCTTTGAAATTTCATGATGGAAAGCTTCTATTCAAAATATTAAATGTGTTTTTCTAAAAATAAACTGGTACAGAAAAAGCTATTACTTACAACATACATTTTTGTATCCCAACTGAGATAACAAGTTTTAGACATGCTGGTCTCAGCAAACAGACTATTTAATTGCTTTTATATAAATCCTGCAAAAAATACTTTAAAAGCAGCTGTTGGCTAAAATATCAAAGCTCAGCTTGGACTAACATTTCTTCAATTGCCTGGCTCAGCTGGGATACACAAACCATGCAGGATATAAAGCAAACCTCACTTAATGGCAATTCCTGCTCTAATCAAGTTCATTCTATTCGAGGTAAAAAGCAATATATAATAAGGCATTCAATAAACTACTCTGGTTTGGGGGGTCCTTTTATTGAAAAGTGTATTAAAATTAAGGATTTAATAAGCTATAAAAGAAGAATAATGCAATCTTTACTCCACCAGACAATATACTTTTTGGTATTCAGAAAAGAAATCTGTATTAGGAAAGGAGGGGAACAATCATGCAGCATTCCTGGCTGTTGTGCACATTGAGGGCTCTCTAGTTAAGTGTCCATTTGCACAGCAGCATGCACATCTCTGCCCTCACAACACCTACACCAAGGCTTGTGAGCCTTCCATCACCATGGAACTCTGCTACTGTCAGGAAATGGCACAAAAATTGTACACATTTTGTTCCCTGATCATTATAATCGGGAACAAAAATCTCTCAGATATCCATGAATATCTGACATGACTGCCTAGTGGGGAACAGACCTCACTCTGAAGACACCCGAACATTACCATAATACTCAGTAAGTTTCACAGTTCCTGCATTTATTTGAGAAGATCCTTAAGGAGGAAAAAACACCCTAGTACCCAGCAAGGCAGCTTAAGATCTTACTCATTGTTTGTGATTACAATACAATTCTTTTCCAACCATATACTTCGTGTGTATTTAATACTGATAATACCCTACCTGCTATCAGGCTAATGTTAATTTTTGTTGTATACAGTGACTGCCTACCAAGAAAGAGAGCAATGCCATCAATCCATACAAAAGGCGGTGCAGCAGCTTCACTTGTGGAACCTCCAATCCTGCCTGAATTCCCATAGTCTCACTGGAGCCTAGTCCTCAACCTGTTTTTCTTCTTCAAGATAAATTAATTTTACAGAGGGGAAGAGAGGTATTGATTGACAGTCAAAGCAAACCTCTTATGGTCCACCACTTCTTCAGAAGAGCATAAAGCAGAAAGTCAAAATCTTCAGTCCCTTCAAGAAAGTCAAGCTCTCCCAGGATGAACACATGTATTAATAAATACAGGGCCTGCTACTGTAGAGTAAATAGAAAGCTTCAACCACAACATTTCTTAATTATGGATTCCCAAACAATGGTGCAGGAGTCATTTCAACAGCAATGTCAAGTAGAAAGCAGGGCACAGTTTTCCATGCATGCAAGGACTCTTCTCTAAGTGTGGGAGCAAGCAGCTCTACACCAGTGTCTGCCTCCAGTGTGCAACCAGGCAGGACGAACTGCTGCACAAAGCCACGACTCCTGCCTGCCTGACCACACCTGCACATCGGGGAGCACCCAGCCGGCTTGGGAGTCTCCTCCTCAGGACGGGCACCGAAGTGCAGAGAGGGCCAAGCAGAGAACTCCATCAGCAGGCAGGAAACAGGACTGCAGACTCAATTTATTGGGGCAAGGATTGTGCCAGAAGGGTAGAGGTGGTGGGGACATCACCTCTGGGGTTGTCATAAAAGAAACATGAAGCTGGGCATGTGGAGAGATGAAGAGCAGGATGTGGATCTTCTCTGGGACTGACTGCCAGAGGGTGGGGAGCTGCTGCCGCTGGTGTTGGCACGTGAGGCTGTAAGCTTTGCAATCACATTACAGAACAGTTTATCAGACAGGCCAACAGAATAAAACAGATTATATATTTCATTTTACTTCTAAGTATAGATCCAGAATCACAGGCAAAAAGGAAAACGCATTTTAGCAGCTACAATGCACACTACTGGCTTTAATTGTTGAGACTTCACTTGAATCTGGACCAATAAAAGGAAACTCCATTCACAGGCTGAGCAACATCTCAACAGCTAACAACACAGATGAACGTTACTTACATAAGCTAGGCAGGTCCTTTAAAATCTGCTTTTTACAAATCATGGATTACACCAGTCTTCCTTTATTTCTGCTTGTCACCTGTTTCCTTCCCTCCTATACTCTTTTAATTATATCAAATTGTTGTTATGGTAACCCAAAATTACAGGTTTAACTCTCCACTGTAAACAAACATAAGGAAAAAAAAGTCTCCCTTCCAATTTTTTTTTCTAAACAACAGTACAAATCATAGAGATACAACGCAAATATTATTAGAAAGGGAAATGCTGGACAGGACAAACTAGAACTGTGTAGAAATTAAATCCATTTCTAATTACTAAGGCTATTTTAGTGGAGGAGAACACCAGGACAAAACTTCCCAGTAATACTTTTCACAGCTTTCTGGGTCCATTAAGCCAATCAAAATATTAGAATTTACAATACTAAAGACTGTATCAGATTTGTGATGCAAAAAATTAAGTATAAAATATTTATAGTTGCCCAGTAAACCAGAAGTAGCAATTTATCAAGTAAAATACCTACAGGATCTACAGGTGGCAACAGGTCTTTTTTCTCTTGTTCATCTTCCTCTTCATCTGTGCTATATTCTTCCATTGTTTCTCCACTTGCAAAATGAATAACCCTCCTTGGAATTTTCTTTTTCTTTCCTAGGACACCCAGCTCCACATTCTCAAAGCCGCTATCTCCCTTTGAAAGTTGCTATAAAGGGAAAAAAAAATCATTATCTTAAGTACATGCTTCTGGAACTGGAAAGCTCCCCCTTAACAAACTTCATGAGATATTTAAAATATTATAGATTAATTAGCATTTACAGTGGACATTTACAAGAACTTGCCTGTAGGTAAAAGACTGAAACATTCTTGTTTGCATATATGTAAAAACTGATTCCTTCTCTAAAAGTAACAAAAAAGTTTCTACTGGACGAGCCATGTTTCATTAAATAATTTGATAAGCACATAAATTTTCATATTTAAAAGTATTGTTTGGTTTGGAATTAATATCTACTGAAATTAATCAAGTAGTTCATATGCTGTAGCCACCTCTTTGCAAGTTCAGACAGACACCTCTAACACCAAAGAGAACTGAATAAGCAGGCAGACAGGCTTAAGCTTTAAAAAGATGCACTGAGGAATCTGCCCCTGTGGGCTTTCATCAGCAAGCACGATTAGTACATGGGACCAGGCTAGAAGGACAACACTTACTTTTGTGGCTAAGAAAATGCAAAGTTTGAAGTACAATGTTGGGCTGTGTTCTTCAGCTGCTGAATGCTACAATGCAGTCCTTGGGTCACAAGCATTAAGAATATATGCTTCTATTTCAATGGCCAGTCAATAAATCTTTAGGGTAGTCACTCCTGCAGGCAGGGAGTTTTAGCAAGGTTTTGTATTGCAGCTATCAAAACAGAGCCTTCATCTAGGTAGAGCTCTTAGATGCTCCTGCATCAAATGCACAAAACTGTGCTGAAAACACTTCTGCCACGTAGAGAAGGCCACAGAGGTTAGAAAATACCAACCACATGTTTTTAATGTACTATGAAGGTTTTTAAAAATGCATGAGCTCATGTAATTTGAAACTGTATCATAAGGAGTGACATGCATAGTGTGTGCAGAATCCAGGTTGCATAAAATGCATTCTAATTTCCAGTTTCTTCCCTATACAAACATAATTATCTCCACAGAGCACAATTCAAAATTATAAATAAAAATACATCTTTTATCACACAGTTGTAAGACATCCCTTAATGGCTGCAAGTGCAGCATCACCATCCTCATCTCTCATGCTAGATTACACAATACAGCTTTGCAAGGCAAGCAGGCTTGCTTAGCCGGGAAAGACAGTGGGCATGGGAGAGAAAGGCAGCAGAGGGTCCTGGGGAGCAGAACTGCTTCTTTCATTCCAGCCACGGATTCTTCTCATGCCCATAGAGAAGAGGGAGGGAAGGCAGAGATCACGTGCTGAGCTCTACAGTGTAGAGAGGGAGCACAGCCATTCATCATCTCTCCGAGCCCTGTACCACTGCTTCTCAAAACTGCAAGTCATCTCAGCTTCCCCCAGCACTTCTTTAGCCACGGTGGCACATTTCAGGCACTTTCCTGCAGGAGCTGAGCAGAATCCAGCAGCAAGTTTTGGGGTAATTCAGTTGAAACAGGATTGTATTTTCAGGCAGAATCACATTTTCATGTAGAAAGACAAAACTGACTATATGGAGCCCAGCACACTCTCTCTGCTGTCTATCAGACTTGGGAACAGAGTAAAGCTACAAAAACAAAAATACTGAAAACAGTGAAGCAACCTGAGCACTCCTTTATTGGCATCATAGAATGACACTGTTTTTATATTTAGCCACAGTACTGAAGAGCACTGCATCTTGCAAACACGACATCATAAATATCATTGTGATTAATAACAGCAAGCAATGTCAGCCCCTCCTTAGAGTTCCTCTAAAAGCACCGTCTCTTCATCTGATTTTGGCTCATTCAGTGCAAATGCTTCAAATATTTTAACGTTAAAAAAATGCTGTTTAATATTTCAAGTTTTAAAAGCAAGCTTTAGTTCCGTGAACACCCATCCCACACTCACACTACCTACAGTAAGCAGCTCCACATAGCTGGCACCAGTAAAACATTTCAGACAAATGCAGTAGTTTAAGACAGTAAGGATTCACCAAGGAACAGTGAATCTGTTCTGTTACTAATCTGGCTCAAAGCCCTACATTATTATAGAAAATAATGTATGTCATCTGCTGTTTTGGTTATTACCAAGTCAACAAATCTGAGTGTGGGTTTTAGTCATCACTGGCCTTTTAAGTTTTACCTGCACAGCATCAATAAAAGCCAACTCTCCCAGGTACGAGGAGAAAGTTCTTCACCAATAAATTTTATCTTTCCAAAACTGTGGTAATGCAGATCTATTCCAGAGTGATAAGCTAGAATCACTTTATAGCTCAAATGTTACAGTATTTCTTGTTTGAGAACTTATACTTTTGATCTTCCTTTACAAATTTGATCTTCTCTTCCAATTTTGAAAGTTTTCCAAAGATCTTTCTTCTAGTGCATGGCTTTAGTCAGGTTTCAAACCTCATTTTTTTTCCCACAGGCTCCTCCTTCTCAAAGACATTATATGGTCTTGAAAGACTCAGCACTTGTGCCCACATGGCAGAAGTATTTACTTTGGCTTCTATTCCAGCCACTATTAGACACCAAGGCCGGTCACTCTTGTGCTTTTGCCACACTAGCTAACACTCTTAAGGTACTCTGTAAACACTGTAAGGCAACTTCCCCTTTCTTTTAAATGTCCTCTTGGAATTTTTCTTGGCTTTATGACACACATACAAACCTTGCCTTTCAGGCAGTCAGGATCTGAAACCCATTTTCCTTGTTTACCCTCTTTACACCCACTCTATCTCACCCTTTGTCCATAAACAGAGAGAGCAGATGATCTTCTGACAGTGCTGATACAATACCCAGCACAATAGAATTTCAGTCCACATATAAAACGCAAAAATAAATAAACTACAGTTAAGGACAAGACATGCCTGGACACCTGCAGGCAAACTGGGAGAGCTGACACAAGGAGTATTAGGTGATGCAATAACATAAAGTTTCACGAAGGAGATGAAGCAGAAAAGTAAAAAGTAACAGGGAGACCAGGCTATGCACTTTGGCATCTTTTAACCTGTCAAATGCAGGAATCCTTGTAAGAGCTTGTGAGCTAAAGCGCCAAAGTGTGTGATGCCCACCCTTCTGTGCAAAAGATGAGCAATTCAGTTTGCACAGATCTGATTACCTGATACCCTGACACTAGTCACTAGAAGGCTGATAATAGCTAACGAAAAATATTTTTACCATGCTATCTTGGCTTTTTTTTTTTTTTTTTTTTTTTTTTTTTTCCTGGGGCGCGGAGGTGAGGGCTGTTTAGGCTTGAGTGGTTTGGGTTTCTTCATATTGCTTGTTTGACTTTCCACCCTTGTGTTACACGAGTCTTTCAGAAACAAAAGACAAGATGACAGTGCCGGAGGACGACTATTAAAAAGGATACCCTCCCAACAAGCCTTGGAAAGGCACCACAACCGGGGAAGGGGCAGCGCCTACAACACCCAGGGCGAAGCCGAGGCCGGTGCGAGGAGCGGCCGCTGCCGGGGCAGGCGAGCTCGCCCGGCTGCACTGTAATTAAGAGCTGCTGTCCCTGCTCACCTCTCACGCCTTCACCAACTTGACAGCGCGGAAGGAAGTGGAAACCTGTCTCACTTTAATATTTATCAGGCTCGTATGTCAGAGGCATTGTCCCCCGACGAGCAGGAGACAGCGGAGACGCGTGCCCGCCGCGCTGACTGTAATTACAGCGCGCCGGAGGGAAGGACAGACTGGCTGACAGACAGACCTCCTCTCCCGCGGCCGGGCCACCGCACCCCGCCGCCACAGCGGGGAACCGGGGGCTCCCCCACCCCCGCACACCCCCGGGAGGTCAGGCCGCGGCCACCACCCACGCCCCGGCCGGACCCGCCGCGGCCTCGCCCCGCTCCGGAAGCGGCTGCGCCCGGGCCCCGGC
>VZUI01054039.1:0-31486 GCA_013401135.1 Cettia cetti
GAAGAGGTTGAACCTCAGTCTTCCAATCTGGTCTCCTTTTTAGAAATCTATATAAGCTGTAAAAAAAATTAAACTTCCTCTTTTCCTGCTTTGACTCCGTGGTGATCACTGCGTCTCCCTCGGGGCAGCATTGTGCAACAATTTGCTGATTCCCCTTTCCTCTGTGAAAAGTTTCAATTCCAAACCAGCTCTGTAGAGGAACAGACTTTCCAGTGAATGGCGCCTTTTGTTTCACCATTTACTATTTTGGCTGCAGTTCATACAAAGCTTTCCATAGGGAAGTCACATCTAGGTACAGAGAACTCATCCAGAATGAATGGAAAAAGAAAGCACACTATAATTTAACCACATAAGAAAACCCAAAACCAAATATGAAATTAAATTGAAGCAAATTAGTGCAAAATCAGATAGCAGTGAAATCAATCTAGAACAACATCCAGACAGAAAAACCTACTGAAAGTTTAGCACCAAATGAAAAATCTGGACTATCACTACTGTTGCAGCACACCTCTTGTTAGAGGCAGAAATCAGCCAAGACAGACTTCCTGTTTATCACAGCATGAGAAGGGTCCTGGTTTATTCCTCTTTACAGCTCAGCCATCCTGACTCCAACTATTCACTGACTCTGGCTGCAGCAAGCTCCTACATTAGGTTTCCCTTGCAGCCTCTGACTGCAGGGATTAGTTTGTGGACTCTAACCACAAACCCAGACTGACCTCACAGCAGTGCTTCTCTTATGTTTTGTCCAGTCCTTCTGGATCATTCCTCTCCCTCCAGGTCCTCCTTCAGTATCTCCTTCTTCGAAGTCCTCCTCTGACCAATCAACACACCCCTTCTATGACACTTATCTTTATTAGTCACACCCATTAAGGGCAAGGCTGTTCCTCTTCTTTGGTAC
The DNA here is from genome assembly GCA_013401135.1 of Cettia cetti. Classification (NCBI taxonomy): domain Eukaryota; kingdom Metazoa; phylum Chordata; class Aves; order Passeriformes; family Sylviidae; genus Cettia; species Cettia cetti. The sequence continues at coordinate 899 of VZUI01054039.1, forward strand.
TTAGTACAACTGTGACTTATCAGGGGTGAGGTCGCCTGTAATCCTTTCTTCTACACCTACAACTACCTTAGCATAGTACATAATTTCCAAACAACTTTGAATTTCTCTGTCATGTAGATGAGGAAAATTATGTGTTCATCACAGGCTCTCTTCATCTGGGTGGATGTTAAGGCATATCTAATAACACATTTGCCACTGTATTTCCTGACCTAGGCCATCTTCCCCTCAGAAAAATTAGAGCCCAAGAAAAAAATTAGAGTGATCATGGAATCATAAAACTCAAAACTTACAAGCATCTCAGGTTCTGTGGTATCTCAGTTTATGTTTAAGGCAGAAACCCCAAAACACAAACTTGAATTTTGTGTTCAAGACTGCACAAATAAATAAAATATTTTTCTTCAGAGGTTTTTCTTTGCAGAATTGGCTAAAATACTTTTCTCTCAGGCAGACGGAGTAATGTTCCTGAGCACTAATGTTCAGCCAGCAGAAGTCACTGGGACTTGCATCACTTGCACCTTCTCATTCCCGCTCCTGACTGGGAACTGCTGTTCCACGACAGGCCAGGCCAGGCCAGGAGGCAGGGCTGCCTGGCAGTGATACAGAGGTGAGCTCACAATGCCCTGTCCTACAGCTACTGTCCTGCAGAATGAATGCACAGGAATTCACACACAGCACAAGCTAAATTCACACCAAGGCGTCAGTAAACTCCTGGGGTTTGGGCACTTGGGAGTTGTAGGATTAGTCCTAATGGAAGCTATCCACAGCTTACCCTTAGGAGAAGCCTATCACCTGGGCCTCAATGTCTTGTTTCCCAGTTCCATGAGCCAAATGGTGACCCAGTGGGGAACCACTGATAGGCAAGGTGTAGCTGATACAAGGCAAAGGTATCTTCTTATGTAAAACACAGCTTTAACTTAATTCTCTAGTTGTCATAGTTTATATGGCCAGATCAGTCTGAAATTGTATAAGAAATGTTTCATACTGGGAGCTTTATTTCCACAAATGGAGAAGAACTTATTCTGCTGTATAAAGATACAGAAATGTAATTTTAAAAAACTGTTTATCAGACTCTGGCACTTTTCCTGCTTGTGTAATTCAAAAAGGATCTCAGTAAAGAAAATTCAATTTGGCAATCCATTAACATAGATCTGATGCTCTCTCTGTTCATGTCTTGATGTCTCACTCCTTTCAGAAAAATGAAAATAACTCTTGGTAAAGAGTGGCTGCTCCCTCTTATTAGTCCAGTATATTGGCCATTATTAAAAGCCTAGGAAAGCTGCTGAAGCTCTACTGACTCATGGTGGCCAAGAAGCTACTTGTTAACTCCATAACCAAGGTTGAGGAGAGAGAGAAACAAAAAAATTAAAAGTCAGACAACAGGCAAAGTTTGGGAAGAAGGCTGAGTGCCAGCTGTACACTAAGTTGCACCAATTCTTCAGAAGACAGGATCTGGATGATGTTATTGGAAGTTTTACATGCTGTGTTTGAACCAGGTGAAGAGTCAGACCCAATTTCAGGCCATTTAAGTTTAGGAACCTAAAAGAGTCATTTTAATAAAGAGTTTACCTCTCACAGATATCTACTGTCAACAGAGGAAGAGCAGCAATTCCAAAAGACAAACTGACTTACCAAAGGTCTGAACTGCTGCATCAAGAACACAGACACCCCAAGGCAGGGATGGCAAGCCTCCACCAGGACACCAGACTTGGCACGTGACACTGCTGTCAGAAAAACAGCTCAGTTCCCAGGGCACTCTGCAGTTTGTCGCTGGCTCCTCCACCCTACAGACCAGACTGCAGAGCTGTAGCAGAGAGTGGGAGATGGTGACACTGGCAGAGATTAACAGAGCAATTAACCCTTTTCCTCTCCACCAGTCTGTCCCAAAGAGAAGAACTCTCACAGAACGTGCCATGATGCAGGAAGATGTTTCTAACATGAAAGACCTTGGTAGCTGTTAGCCAGAAATGACTGTGCTCCTCATTTGGGGACTCTGGTTTGCTGCATTAATAGCGGTGGGATTACTGTAAACCTAAGGCCATTCACAGCCTCAGTACTAGCAAAGGTGTCATTTTAATGCCTGGAAAATTTTAGGTTTCACCTCATTTTAGGTTATTCTATTCTCACAGCAGCGAATAACTAGGGACAAGCCAATGCACATTATTCCAAGGGTAAGGATACGTCCCCAGAAAGGCAAAGTGGTTCTCACCACTGTCTGGTTGCTTTGGAGGACTGCACTCTGCACTCCTCTTCCAGGGAGCAGTACCCTTCTCTTCAGTCTCCTGCCCATTCTTGCACGACAAAGAGCCAGGATTTTCCACTTGCCCGCCATCGTCTGTGATCACACATTGCTCGGTGAAGGAAGCCTGCCAGCGTGGTGTGTTTGTGTAACACCATTTTACCCCTGCTCCGCCCAGAGGAGACGATGTGCTCTTTCCCTACAGCATGCAGGACTACACCAAGCTGCTTAGTGGCTATGTTGTAAAGGTTCTGAAAGCCTGTGCTCGAAGTGTTAGTGTTGTGGAACAAAGTGACAGCAAGTTGGGAAATAAATGAGCACAGTACTCTCTTCTAACCTCCTGGCACTGAGCCTTTTAACAGAGAAGAAAGCAAAAAGGTAAAATGTCAGCCCCAAACACATTTTTCATGTTGTAAAAAAATAGTGTCCACACTAAAGCACTTGATAAGAGACACACTGAGGGGGCTGATACTTCACTGGAAAACAGCGAGTGATTGCATAAAGGTTACGTGAACACGTCTAATGCAGTAAGAAAACAACAAAAAAAACACCTTCCTACCAAAAATTTGTGTCTTTGTCCTACAAACGTCTCGTCAGCCCTTGAGACGGAAGTCTCAGCAGCTGCCGCTGAGCTCTTAAGCTCAGGGACGCAGGCAGCTCTCACGGTCACAGGGCAGTCCGGCAGCCCTGGACAGCGCGCACGTAGCTGCCCACAGCGCGGCGAGCAGCGCCCGCTCTCCCGGCAGAGCCGGCTCATTTGCAAGGAAAGGCAGGCACTGCACATGCCCGCGGTGCTGCTGCCGCTGGGGGCAGCTTTACATAAGGCTGCGCCCGGCGCCCGCCTGCCACAGCCGGCCGGAGCTCTCGGCATGCGAGCGTGGCAGCGCTGGAGCCGCGTCCCGGGCCGGGCTCCCCGCACCTGCCGCGCCCGGCCGGCAGCGAGCCGCGGGCCCATGGGGGAGGGCGGCGGCAGCTCCCGGAGCTGAGCGCTGCGGGCAGCATCCGCCAACATGTTCGCCTATAAAGCAACGTTTTAAAAGCCAGGTTCCTAACTAGAAAGATGCAAAACTGTAATATCCGTGAAGATCCCATCACCTAGGAAGAATTTGACGTTTTGCTGCGAATGCTGTGTTGGGATTGATTTATTCTTGGAGTGTTCTGCACGGTTGGCAAAGAATAATGTTCCAAAATCGGTCTGTCTCCCAAGGGGTCCAATTTTTCTTCCTGGGTGTCAGCAAGCCCTGACTCACTACAGTGCAGCTGACAGGGGCTGCCATGCTTGTGGCACACTAAGCAAAAAACAAAAGACCTAAGGACGACCTTTGAACAACACAAAGGATGGGTATGTTTTTCATGTTATCTTTTCAATTTATAGTTCATAGTTACTGCATAGCCTGTGCTTTAATTACTCCATAGACTTACCTTGATGTGATTTGTTATTATACTTAAATGCCTTAGGGATTACACCTTTTACCCAACTGTTTTTCAGTACTTATATCAAGGTATTCTTAAAAGAAAAAAAAAAGCTGAGTAAAAAAAAAAAGAAAACCACAAACAAAAAACACTGTGAAAAGTAGTCGAGACGAACTAGGGCTTTGTAAAAGATTGTTAAGTAGAAAGATTTTAGCATGATTGAAAGAAATGACTGATGTGTGGGGGGATAACTTTTCTAAGTTGTTTTTATTTCCAGGTTTCAATGTAATTAGGCTACTGAGCGGATCAGCTGTAGCTCTGGTAATAGCCCCTACTGTATTACTGACAATGCTTGCTTCTGCTGAACGAGGATGCCCTAAGGGCTGTAGGTGTGAAGGCAAAATGGTATATTGTGAATCTCAGAAATTGCAGGAGATTCCCTCAAGTATATCTGCTGGTTGTTTAGGTTTGTCCCTTCGATATAACAGCCTCCAAAAACTAAAATACAATCAATTTAAAGGTCTTAATCAACTCACCTGGCTCTATTTAGACCATAACCACATCAGCAATATTGACGAAAATGCTTTCAGTGGAATACGCAGACTAAAAGAGTTGATCTTGAGTTCCAACAGAATCTCCTATTTTCTTAATAATACCTTCAGACCTGTGACAAACCTGCGGAATTTGGATCTGTCATACAATCAGCTGCAGTCTCTGGGATCTGAACAGTTCAGGGGCTTAAGGAAGCTGCTGAGTTTACATTTGCGCTCCAATTCCCTTAGAACCATCCCTGTTCGAATATTTCAAGATTGTAGGAACCTTGAACTGTTGGACCTGGGTTATAATCGCATCCGAAGTTTAGCAAGGAATGTCTTTGCAGGTATGATCAGACTGAAAGAGCTTCATCTGGAGCACAATCAATTTTCTAAGCTCAACTTGGCACTTTTTCCAAGGCTAGTCAGCCTTCAAAACCTTTATTTACAGTGGAATAAAATCAGTGTGATAGGACAAACTATGTCCTGGACCTGGAGCTCGTTACAAAGACTCGATTTATCTGGCAATGAAATAGAAGCTTTCAGTGGACCTAGTGTTTTTCAGTGTGTGCCCAATTTACAGCGCCTCAACCTGGATTCAAACAAACTCACATTTATTGGTCAAGAAATTTTGGATTCTTGGATATCTCTCAATGACATCAGCCTTGCCGGGAATATATGGGAATGCAGCAGAAACATTTGCTCTCTGGTAAACTGGCTTAAAAGTTTCAAAGGGCTGAGGGAAAATACAATTATTTGTGCCAGCCCCAAGGAGCTGCAAGGGGTGAACGTTGTTGATGCAGTGAAAAACTACAGCATCTGTGGCAAGAGTACCACGGAAAGGTTTGAACTAGCACGAGCTCTCCCAAAGCCAACGTTTAAACCAAAACTCACCAGGCCCAAACACGACAGCAAGCCCCCTCTGCCCCCAACAATGGGAGCCACCAAGCCGAGCTCTGAGCCTGAGCACGACACAGAACACATCTCCTTCCATAAAATCATAGCAGGCAGTGTGGCTCTTTTCCTGTCTGTGCTGGTGATCCTGCTGGTGATCTATGTGTCATGGAAGCGTTACCCTGCCAGCATGAAGCAGCTGCAGCAGCGCTCTCTCATGCGAAGGCACAGGAAGAAGAAAAGACAGTCGCTGAAGCAAATGACTCCAAGCACACAGGAATTTTATGTAGATTACAAACCCACCAACACTGAAACCAGTGAGATGCTGCTGAATGGAACAGGACCCTGCACGTATAACAAATCAGGCTCCAGGGAATGCGAGGTATGAACCATTGTGATAAAAGAGCTTTTAAAAGCTGGGAAATAGTGGTGCTTTATTGAACTCTAGGGACTATAAAGGGAACGTTTTTCTCACTTTTCTGGCACAGCTCTTCCATGTCCCTTTTTTGTACATTCATAATACTGGTCATTTTACTCTCATACATAATCAACTCATTGAAATTTAAATACCGCAATCAATGTGAAGCCTGACCTCTGGTTTAATACAATACCTATTGTACAAACCCTCTACTGATTTCATTAAAGTCTCTCTTGTTTTTAAATAGAAAACTTCTTTCATAAATAATCCACTGCACCTGCACCAACTGTGCCTCTGTTTAGGGAGAAAAATGACAACAATGAAAAAAATCAAACTCAGGGTGTACCCCTCTTCCCCCCCAACCCTAGTGCTTCCTCTAAAATTCACTTTCTGAGCCCAGAATGAAGTAAAGACCCAGGTACTGTAGCATCATATGAATTCTGAGTTGTCTGAGGAGAGAGATGGTGCAGGCACAGCTCTGAAAAAATGCCTGATTGCTGCCCAACACAAGAGAGACTAAAAAGCATGCTTAGGACATGAGGTATCACACCAGAGGCAAAGCAGAAGGAAACCTAGGCTTAATAAAAAAATTTTAAAAGGTACAGTGGGATTTACTGTACTGCACTGTAATGCTGTTTCTAGGGCTGATAGCTAGCAATTGAAACCTGTTTATGTGACTTCATACAAAAGGTGCCAGTGTTTATCCCTACATCCAGTTGCCTTTCAGAAAGCAGTCAAAAGGCATTCATTAGATGAGGAGCAGAAATTCCTTATTGATGCAATTAGAGGAACTCAAATGTGCAGCAGCAAAAGCAAGACCACTTCCTGCACACATTTGTTTCAGCTCTCATTAGGAATTCTCTTTTCAAGACTGTCAAAGGCATTAATGCAGCTGAGGAAACCATTAAAATCCATCATTTTCTTCTATTTCTGTTTATTTGCTAGGCTAGTTTTGCTAAGGTTGTGTGTAATGTTTTGCTCAGTGTGCCTCTAATAACTAAATAAAGCTTCATCACTTAAAATGCCAAACACTGTGCATTTTAGACATAGTACAGCTGCAAAGAGCTTTCAGAGAAAACTGGTTGCTCACTGATGTGAGAGGAGCACACCCAAACATCCTTTTACATAAATCAATGACAAATCTTTCTTTTTCTCTTACCACAACCCTAATGACATTACAGAATTCACAGATACTCAGTTTTAATGTCTAGTCATACACCAGTGGTTCTGGGCAAAATACAGATTTGTGACCCAGCTATTCCCTGCCTTCCTTCTCCCAAAATCATGTATTTTATTGCCTGCAGAAGAATATAATACCCCCCACCCCCTGCAAATAAATCATACCTGTTATTTTGATTATCAGGAAGGGAGAGTATGAAATAATACAGCAGCACCTTTATAGAAGTCAGTAATGTAATTATCTCTATTTTGCAACTTGCTTTGGCTTTGTAAACTGCACATCTTCAATCACGTGGGAGGGAATGTTTCTATAAGGCAGTTGCACTGCAGCAGATTAGAAAAAGCAAAACCTGAACAGAAGGTTCTCCTGAATTGTTACTGGAAAAAACCCAGCCACAGCCAATCACCTTGAAACATGCTCGATACAAGGAAAACAAAGCTGGAAACATCTCTTAAAAGAACTAATACACCTGAAGGGGTTTGGGCTGGGGTTTTTTTCATGGAATGAAACTATTCTCATTTTCAAGGAATGTAGTGAGGAAATAGCTGAGGGTGGAAGCTTGAGACTGTACTGAGCCCTGCAGGAGAGACCCCATTTCCCTGAGAACCCCACGCCATTAACAGTACAAGTGCTTGAGACACTCACCTGAGTTGTACCTTGGAAGTTGCTATTACAAAGTCAATACAGATTTCATTATCTTAGCTACTACAGGATTCAGCTTGCAGCCAGCACATCTTGGTTATTTCTGTACTGAAGCATTAGAGTTTGCTATAAACTTCATGTTAAGAACCATCCCTGTGCTTCAGAGGCTTTTACCTCTGCAGTGGTGACTAACATTAGGCACAGCCAAAACACAAGAGATCCGCCCCAAAACATATGGATGTTCATATATACATACAGATAGACACACACGTGTGTGTTTGTGTACAAATATAAATACATATAAAAGTAAAATTACATTTTTATATTTAGTTTTAGGAGTGCTAACTGCAATCAGAAAATAATTTCTTACTATTACTTTAGAATTTTTGTTATTCAAAAATATTCACTACATCTTCTAAAACTTCTTAGTGGATTGTGATTGTGAGAGTTGTCCATAATTGAGCTGGACTTTATATGCTTTCTTTTGTGTTTCTTTAATGCCTTGTTGTAAACATTACTACTCAGAATGAACCAATCCAACACCTCCTTCAGAAAGTGATACCTGTAAAATCATCACTAGCTCCCTTTGAAAAATACTAAATTATAGGCAGGAAAAAGAAAGTAAGGCCAGGCTGCCATTAATCATGGATGGATAACAAAAATACAGTAAAAATCTAGCACCTGTATTCATGCACAGACATGCTCAAATCAACTAATTCATTCTTTGCCGGAAAACGCCAGCTGCAGGTATTTCCAAACACAGGGCTCAACGTGTGACTGCTGCCATTGTCACTGACAGTGCAGCCACTGTCTGACTACACAAAAAACACACGTGGTGGAACTCTCTGAACCTCCTTGCACAGCCCAAGGCCTCTGAGCCAAGGTTTTAAATTCCACTCTAGTGCCTATGGCTTAGAAAACATTTTAAACCAGCTCCACAGCACCTTAAAACACATAATGAACTCCATGTTTTCATGCGGGCAAAACCCACATGAACTCAGCTAAACTGAACCTCACCACTGTCAAATGAAACACTCCAGAAGTGACTTGTTTGGGGTGGCAAGGCCACCAGAGTCACAAATCCTAATCATCTTGTGGGAATGACTTGGTCTTAGCTGAGCAACTTTTAGTCCCCATGAAAGGCTGCCCCTCTCCTGAATACAAATGAAGTGCTGAAGCCTCAGAGGTTCTAGCAAAGAAATTTCTCCTTTACTTCTCTCCAGTATCTCAAATCTTGTTCCCACTCTGTCTTGGTTTTTGGATAATTTGGTGCCAGTCTCTCACAAAACTGTTAAAACCTCACTGGGGTGATGCCAAGCAATCCTCAGAGGGTGTCAAAGCAAGAGGCACAGCAACTACGATGCCTCTCCCAAACCTGTGAGCCTTCACACAAGCATTTTAGGCACTAAGCTGAGGAAGGAGATGTGACTGAGAGCCTCCAATGACCTGGCTCCTCCTTAATGGAGCTGATACCACCTACATATTCCAATTATAGGAGACCAGAAATGAGGTTTGAAGATGTTTGGGGGGACATGTTGGGTTTTTTTGTTTGTTTGAGTTTTGGTTTTGTTGTTTTGTTTTGTTTCGTTTTCTGTACATTTTGGGGATTTTTAGTAATTTACTATTCCTTTTCCTGAGACATATATGGTATTCTGGGGCTACCACTGAAGAGAAAGCGGCAGGCAAAGTGCAGGATTCTTCCATGCCCATTGTCATTTTCATTGGGTTTGCATCTACATGTATTTAGACAATGTTGAGATGATGGCAGACATGAGAGATGTGAGGTAATTTGCTGGATCACGCAGCAGCTGAGGGCTGGGAGTGTAATCCTTGCACCAAGGCATCCTCCTCGTCAATGGATTGCTTGGGCTGTCAGCCACCCAGCTCTTGGAATATTCAAGTGCTATATCAGAGTAACACATCACACAGAATGCACATCTTTGGGAAAAGAAAATAACTAATGTACTAAGCAAATTTGAGGGGACTGGTAATATTCATTCTCTGTGTTGAGATCACCTCCAGCAACTGCAGAGTAAGAGAATAATAATGAGAACAAGTGGCTTGAGTATAATGACTGCAAGCTTCTCTGCTGGCTGGTTTTCATGACTCACTATCTGCACTTCTAGAGTCATCACAGCTGAAGCTTTGGCAACGCTCTCTTTTCTTATTACTATGAAATAATTTTGATATAAAATTCAATTGCAGAATGAACATAAATGTACAATATTCCTGCAAATACAATTGGAAATTTTCAGTTTGCTGCAAGCAAATGGTCTTTGTTGTCAGCCCTCAATGCTAGATAAATAGTCCATGAATGAGTTTTTTGTGGAACAATAGTGACATCCAGTGGGTAGGGAGCTTAATCACAGGTATTTGCTGCATAAATCAATTCACACAGGGATGTGTTTGCCTTTTCCTTCTGTATCCCACGGGAGAAGCATCAAACCCTTGCAGCATAGTGAGTACTCAAATGGATCTGTGGACAGGAGCCATAACCTACATGGAGTGAATACATGGAGAAAGTAAGAGGAGATGGAAGCTGGCAGGAAATGGTCTATCCAGTGTGTGAGGCACTACTGCCAGAAAAAGGCAAGGAGTAGACAAGTAGAGCAAGGGTAGTTCTTATAAGTTTGTGGCCACTGGTTTAGAACTTATTATTTATAAAACACTGCTTTACTAGACTAGAAAATAAACTCAGGCCACAACAACTCATTCAACTTCCTAACAACAGAAGACTAAAAAAATATTTTTAAATTTATTTTTATAATAATGAGAGAAAGATATTATTAGACATTAAAGGAAGGGCAACTCAACACCTGGGAACAAATAAAAGTAAGAACTTCCTCTCAAAAACACAAATGTCCAAAGAGACGAAAATGCTGCAAGATCAAATTCACAAGCAATAGCAGTCATACAATGGCAAACATGACATGAATATGCAGTATATTTGCCTCTGGAAGGTTTTGCTGTAACTACACCAGTCTCAGTAACTCTGTGCCAATGTTCCTGGTGTGATTCTAAACCACAGTGAAGGAGAGAAGACAGTAAGTCAGGATTACAGCTCTGTTGATAAGAGGGTGCCCAGGAACTCATTTCAGTCCACACTGGAGGAAATATAGTTGTAATTCTGACTTTTGAGGTCTTCATGTGCATTGGGAAGTCATCTATCAGTCCATATTCCAGTGCTTTGCTTTTCATTCCTAGCAAGGCTTTTGAGAGAGAGTGTCACCACAGAGGGACAGAATGCGATTGTGGTGTGATTCCCAGGGTTCCAGCCAAACTCCCCTGGCACCACCACCAACAGAACACAGCACACACAAGCAGGAAAATGTGACTGAGCTCAGCAGCTATGAGCACGTCACCAAGGAGCTCATAATGTAAGAGAAAGGTTTTTAGCCAAGACCCTCTGGGACAATTAGCTGTGAGCTGATAGCCAACGTTTTACCTACCAGAGAACCTGCACATCTCAGTTGGAAAGAGCACAAACATCAGAAAAGCCAGAGTGAAAAAAGATTTGCAAGTAGGCAGGATCTCTTTATTCAACCAATCCATCACAGAAATCACATTTCCCTGCAAGCCTTGTCTTGCTCACACCATTACACAGTAATGAGCACAGCACTGGCATTCTAATGTAAGAATAAGCATTGCTTACTGACAAGGGACAAAAGGCTAGTTAATTCCTATTTATTATTTCTTCTTAAAGAGCTTAATGACCTACTGATGTTATTACAGGAAATATTAGCTATTCATGTGAAAAATCACAAGTTTAAGATTCTTGATCACTAAAGTCAACCAAACTCTTTACAAAACAAAATATTTCATTCTTTACTTACTGTTTGTTATTGTTCCCCACATGCTCTTTTGCTTGCCAAAGAGCAACTGAATGACTGGAGGTATAATCTTGAAAAAGAGTCCTACAAAAACCCTTCCCATGTCATCTTCACCACTAAAGCCATTCCCTTCCTGTGTTCATGACCAACACACTGCCCATGTGCCACAGTTTACACTCCTGCCTGAAGGCTGAAATTCTGTGTTACCAGCACTGAGACCATGTATGGCTTCATAATTACACTATACCCTTGCTAATTTTCCCAGCATTTGGTGACAGCCAAAGTCTACTAATACATTGCAAGGACATATGACAAACAAAATACCTTAATTACTCACCTACTTACCCATCAAACCCGGACAGAAATGCATCACATGGTTCAGTGTTTCACTACACCACTGAGAGGAAATCACCTGCTCAGTTCTGTGTGCAAACCCTTTTCCTCCCCAGACTAACAAACCCCCTAACTAGCTAGGTCAGTCTCTCAGGACCCCAGTTCCTCAATGCCAAAAGAAAGCAAACCCAACTGCAGCGAGAGTGGCAGCAGCCTGTAGAAGCTGCCACCATAAACTCAGCCTTTATTAGCTATTCTCACCTGGAACCCAGCAGTACCTCCTACACTTGCCAAGGGTTATACTGGCACTCTTTCCCCTGGTGTGTTGCTCTCACTCTGAGGAAACGCTGCATGTTCATGTCCATAATTACACTGAGAGACTGAAAAAAGAGACACACTCGGGCAAAGGACTGCATGGGGCTTACAGCACTAGCAAAAAGTCAGGCAGGGTCACACAGCTTTTCCAGAACTTAAAAAACTGGATTTAAAAGATACAAAATGATAGATAGATAGATAGATAGATAGATAGATAGATAGATAGATAGATAGATAGATAGATAAACAGACAAAAATGGAATGTCAAATAAACATTTCTGCATCTCTTGGAAGTATTTTAAACTTTTTTTTTTTTTTTTTTTTTTAATGTTGCTACTGTCAGGTTCTGGACATCTTTAGACATCAAACAAAAAACTTCTCCTTTCTTTCTTACCTTACTAAAATGAAAGGAAGAAAATACCTTTCTATAATATAAAACATTCTTTCCAAAGCTGTGGGACTGAGCTGGTATTGGAAATAATCGAAACATATTCCACCTTACTTTTGTTGTTTCTTATGTGATTATTTCCAGCACCTGTAGAAATGGTAAGATACTGCTAGCAGGTAAAATGTACATTATTCCAGCTGAGCATATCCTCCTGGCATTTATTTTGTGTTTCATGGCAAATCCTAGGTTGTGCTGTTGGCTCTTACATGTGCTCTTTCTGGTCAGGAACAACTTACTGAATGTTTGAATGCCAGTTCTTTACCCAGTGTCTACAGTAGTCAGCACTGTAAAATTCATGGTTCTGATTTTTGGGCATTTATATTTCCCTGTTCCGTCAAGTCTGCAAAACTCACTAATAGACTCGAATGTGATGAGATGACCATCCCCTTCCTGGTTCAGCTCAAGTCAGGGGAGAAAAGGTGCACCAAACACTCCAAGGCACAAGCCAGGATCTCAAATGAAAGCTGGTCATCCCAAGTGCCTTGGCAGTTGTTCCCTTTGCTGCCCTTGGGGTTAAAAACACCTGTAGGTGAAGGAGCTGTGAGGACTGAACACTCCAGTGCAGATAATAAGCAATAGGAACACATTAGTAATACAAACCCACTGAAAACACAACCATCATAAATGGATTCCTTGTTCCAAAAACACAGACTTCATCAAGTATATTTGAGCATACACACTGTCTCCTGTTTGCTTTTCTTTGTTAAAATGCATTGTTTAACATTGCAGAAGCATCTATTTGGCCTGTGCTGAGTTATGCAGAAGCTGCAGATGATAAAAGTAGAGAAAGGGAACAGTTTACAAAAAGCAGACTCAAGTCAAACAGAAAAACACTTCAGACTCCATCTTAATTAGTGTGCTGTACCTCTTTTTTCAGTCTCCTATAGATTATCCTATTTGTTTTAAAGGAAAGCAAAGGTTGTAGCAAAGGTTTTCAAACCTGCAAATGGAAATTTAAACACCCAAATCTCACCCACTTGTTGCACCAGTCAAGCACTTAACCTTTGTTACAAAACATTATCTCCTCTCCATTTCTCCCCAGAACTGGACATTTGAACAAGACCCAAGAGTCTACAAAGTGCACTGGCTAGCTCCATGAAGCTACTCTAGAAAATGACCTCCCCAGAGATTTTAGCAAATTCTCTAGCAAGGGAAAGGGAGCAGCTGTGCAGTGGGGTGCAGATGGGGCAGACCCATCTCAGTAACAGTGGTAGGGCTGCATGTTGAAAACAGGTGTTTGTTACCTGGGGAGCTGCCTTCTGACCTGCTGCAGAAAGGACTGACACTAAATCCTGGCATGCAGTTACAGTGAACTCACCTCAGAAAATAATCAACCATGTCTCACTTTAAAAAACACCTACAGATTCTCAAGTCTGGGGTTTTTTTAGCCAAAAGAGTTTATTCTTCACATTCCTCACTAATAGCAATCATAGTAATTTTATATAAAAGCACTTAGTCAAAGCATGAGAAAAGGATCATCTTTTCCTCCTCAAAAAAGAGTAACATCAAATAACCATTCCAGCACATCAGTTTTGTTAGCAGTGCACTAGTCCTTGGAATCCGACACTCTCAGATGGCAGCATTAGCCCTGCAGCCATCTGTGATATGAGTCATATCCTCAGAGCAGTGCAGCTTCATCCTACCCTGCTCCAGAGCACCCAGCTTCTCCTGAAACACCCTGAGCTACCCACACATATCCACAGTGCACATCCCAGCAATTTCCCCTTTACAAATTCACCCCATGTGCTCTCACAGCTGTGACTCACAGTAAGACACCCTCACTATCCCTCTTCCAACACAGGAGCCCTGCAGGCAGGGATGGAAAGCCATCCCTGGGTACTCCTCCTGAGCCTCCTTGTACCTGGCACAAATAGGCTCTCTGCTTTGGGGTTTAAATGTTCATTGTCCCTACTTTAATTTATCTTCAACAACCGCTCCCAGGTCACGTCACGCAGGCCTTCAGCAAAGCCCAGCAATATTAATACACGAGTGCAGAGGCTCCAATGACCAGACAGAAACTTGTCCTTCATTCAAGAGCAGACTTACTACAAGTACACGATCCTGGACAATCTTCCACCCATCCCTGCTGATGCTAGCAGCACTAACAAGTGTTTCATTTTTCTAGTGAGCAAGTATCACAGAAAAGATGAGGGAAAACATTACACAGGAGAATGCTGAGCACTGAGGGAGGCTGAGCAGAAAACAGTAACATAGTAGGGAAAGGGCTGTGAGTGCAGTGCAGCAGCCCTCAGTGTGCATGGACTGAAGTCCAGCAGTTTCCATGGAGGTCTGCTTTCATGTCAGTTTAGTAAAGCACAGGAACTCAGGTAGTTCTGCACAATTCCTTGTCATCCAAAGGAGAGCTGGTCTGTAGCCATAGCACATAGTGGTAAGTTCTGATGTGCAAGTATGAAAGAATATACTGAATAAGTATGAAGAATATATTGTTAATATTGAAATATTAACATAATGGACTGCCCTGTTAAATCTGAAAGCATGTTGGATTTGGTCTGTTATCAGTATCATAAATTTAAAACATCTATATATCAGTAATAGTAATAAAATGCATTTTTCCAAAGCTACAGAACTGCTGATATGTATGCTTTGGCTTCATGTACAAACTGACATGGCAAATTCTAAATTTAACTAATCCAATTTCTTTTAAAGCCTCATCACACTAATTACATCCATCAAGTGTGTAAGATACATTTTGTCAGCTAAGAACAGAAGACTTAAATTAAATGTAAATCCTTACTCAGCACTTTAAGCTGTTAATGGCTCCAAGTCGTTAATGAGATGATGAAAAGAAAATGCTCCTGCAGACTCTTTAGTGAGAAATTATTACAAGCACTCATTACTTCCACCCAGTGCATATTCTGAAAGTGTCCCACATTTATGTCAACACCCCAGTATCAACAGAGAAAGATACCAAAATAATCTTGTTTGCTTGTAAATGCTCATGTACACACTTGGGGCTTTACAAGAGAGATGGATGCCCTTCTTCCCTAACCCAGAGGCTCCCAGAAGAGCTGCTGAAAAGGCCTGGAGTAGGAGACACTGTCAGAATGCTATTTTAGCTTAACTTCTTGGCATTTTAATTAATCAAACAGTATGAACACTAATGGCTGACTGCACAGCATGCCTGGGTTTATGTATTTTTATAATCAATTTTGATGGATCCCCTATTAGAATTAGCTCAGATGACCATTGGAAAGAGATTTACAGAACTAAGAACTAAGATTTACAGAACTACAGAACATGGGGGAGGACATGAGAGTTAAAAGAATATCCCTGTTATCCAAAACTTCCAAATTTAATTTCTGTTTAGTAATATCAGGACTTAAGAATTTTCATCCTTTTCACAGACTACAGGATTTTTTCTCTCTAGCTATAACCTTAAAGAGGGTTATTAAGAGAACTTCCCAATTGCAGAAAACCCCTATATCAGGCTTAGTTCTCACTGAAAGGAAAAATATCATTATTTTGATTTCTTTCTTAGATTTCTCTCTCCCAGTCTAGTCCCTTTCTTCCTTCAATCTGAGCTCCTCTCCTCTCTTAGCTGGCTATTTCCCAGAAAGAAAAAGAAAGTATAAGAGCTACATTTAAATGTACCAGATGCCCTTGAATTTCTACCAAGTTGTGCCCCTGTAAAGCCTTGTTTACAACTTCAGCTCCAGCAGCAAGTGAGCTTCCAGGAACAAAGAAATGTTAGAGATATTTTCACAATAGTTTTAAATTGCTTCCCCCGGTAGAGAAGACTCATTGATCAAGTAAATAAAATGAGGTACAGGGAAGTGATTCATGCTCAAACACTATGAAAAAAAGAATAAAATAAAGCAGTCTGGAATATTTGTACCCTCTGCAGAAACCCAATCCCATCAACTTTTAGTGAAAATTAACATAATGTTCAAAAATTATTATGCATGAGAAAACAACTGCTATCTCAAATGATGGCCCTACTGTAAGGGGAGGCTGATAAGCTACAGAGAATTGAATTTTTGGTATCAGTGCATTATTGGGTCACTATATGAATATGACAGACAAGACGCTTCCTCACACTGCAAAAAGGAAGCAGATTTGCCTAAGATTAATTCCACACTAGCTTAATTATTAATTAATCTCTCCCAAATGGATTTTTAAAGATGTTCTTAGAGAGGCCTGTGCAAATAGAACTGTTGTGCACGGACAGGGCAGTTTTGCAGGCAGGCAGGGATGCTGCAGTGTAAAGGCAGCATTCGTGGGTGATGGGCTCATTAGAATGCGAGGTTCTAACAGACCCTCAGAGCTGCAGCTGGATCACCCAGGAGCCCTTCTCCTCAGTACCACAGAGCACTTCGTGTCTATTTCATAGTGCTGTTCCAGGATTTAATCAAAGATTTACAACCTACACCCTGGAACAAGCAGTCTTCCCCTTTTTAAAAGGTTTCAAATAAAACACTCATTTCTTTTAGAGATTCTTTCTGAATACCTGTAGCCTGTGCCCCTTACCTGCACCTTCTTTCAATTTAATCCCCATTTTATACCACATAATGCTTTCTCTTCCACTTCTCTGCATCCCCAACACAAAGAAAACACAGAGACTGTCACATGTTCTGTCCAGCATGAATCTGTAAGTCCAATTTTATTGAATGAATTACCAGCTTTGAAGGGAAAGAACAGCCAGTGAAGTGCAGGAGCTGATGGAAACCTGTGCCAGGCAGTAGCCAGAGCAGGGCTGAAATCCTGTGGAAATCTACCTGCTATGTAGCATTTGCTAACACACTGCAGTGGTGCTGCATGCTAGTGCTAGTGAGAGGAAGAGGAGGTTTGCAAATCTCTGAAGATATGCGGGCTTTAAACTGTTTAGAAAACAGCCTGGAAAAAAAGGAATAAAGGAATGCCTCAAAGTCAACCAGTCAAAATTATCTGAAAACACAAACCCCTCCCTATTTTTGTCATGCATTATAAAAATTGCTGTGATAATTACAAAGCTCATTCATCCAATAATGGCAGAATGTGTGGACAGACACCTGAAACTTAATCACCTTCAGTTCAGTTCCAGCTCTGACTGTATCTGAGTCAGTTCTTTCCCTTTTTGGAGCAGTTGGTCATTCCCCCAGATAATTTCTGCCAGTACTCTAAAATGATCTTCTGTTTCAAGGCCAGGTTGGACAGGGCTGTGAGCAGCCTCCTTCAGTGGAAGGTGTCCCTGCCCATGGCAGGGGGTGGAAAGATATGGTCTTCAAGGCCTTTCCAACACAACCCATTCTGTGATTCTCTGACTCGCACCCCTAACTCAAGACCTCCAGCCAAATCCCTTCCCTAGGCTGGCCTAGTGCATCTTTCCCAAGCAGAACTGGAAGTCTTCAGTGAGGTGGTAACTCCTGCATCCTTCTGCAAAAGATCATGTTAGGTCTCACCTGCTTTTACATTTACCTGTCCAATGACCTCTTCCCAAAATACCTGAAAAGAAGTTGTTGTCTAAGGCCATATTTTCCTTTCCAATGGGCAAATTCATTAGAGCTGCTCTTGCAGCTTGCAAAAGGGTGCCGGCAGAACCATACTGAAAGGGTATTGAGGGCACTCTGATAACCTCAGCAAACACCTTTCCATTCTTTGTGTGCCCCTGAAGCAACACGGGGCAGTGAGGAATCACGGCACTTGCCCCTTCTGCTGGTTTCATTCTGTTCAAGAGTTTGTAATGCAGAAAGCAATGCTTGTCCCAGGGTCTCCAGGAGCAGCTTTCCCAGGGTAACTGTCAGAGCAGGTGTGTTATTTTTTACAAGTGTTGCTTTGCTTGACAGTACTAACACTGTCTGCAAGAACAACAATATCTAACTGCCTTCCAATCCTGTTAGTGTTCTACATATCAAAGCTTGCAGAGCCTGTGGGAAAAAAACCAGTGACCATTAACCTTCACTTTATTTTGTGCTTTTATAATTTCAAGAGTTTAGTTTCAGGCTTGCAGCCTTCAGGGCTGAAGAGTTGAGACTGGAGTAAAATACAGCAAAGCAGCAAATGTTTAGCATAAGTTAAAAGAGCTTTTCCTGAGTCCCCAGGCCAGTTCTCCCAGCCTTAATGCAAAATTTATTCCAAGGGATTTACCAATTTTTTTCTTGAGTTGAAGTCAATGCACGAGAGATGCTTTCTGATTTTGTAACAGAGATACCTCCTGGATTGACAGTAGTCAGTTCAGTAAACTCCCAAGAAGTCACACTGAGTAGGCAACACCTGACTGTCTTTCAAACCCTGATTTTCTTGTCAGTGGACAAGATGAATCAAGGCTGGAGGGATGGCTAGGACAGCACATTCATATCTTTGTTTTACCATCCATAGAATCCAGCAGAAAACCCTACTGCTATTAAAAAGCAGGAAATCCCTCTTGTACCCTCATGCTCCTCTTTTCTTAACTCAACTAGGTCCACTGAAACTCAAGACAAAAGTTGAGTTTTCCAAAGGGTAAGTGTGGCACAAAATCCCAAGACAAATCTTAGTGAGAACCCATTGGCCTGAGGACTTTGGGGGTATGGTTACCATGAAGTCACTGGGGTGTTTCAGAGAGTTTACCCTTCATAAATCATTCATAAAGCAGAGCATTCCCAAAGGTGAGCTGAATTCCACAGACTCCCATATGCTGCAGTTTGTAAATCACTGGAATGAAAGTAGGACAGTGTGTCATGCTGACAAGGGGCCTTAGCATTTAACGATTTCCTCACTAAGCAAGCTTGACTTGTGGTGACTGCAACAAATGCACTCCCCCCAGCATCAGCTTTCCAGCACAGCCTTCTCCTCCCAGCACAGAGCAGCTGAGCCTGCCCTTCCCACTGCAACCACCCTGCTCCCAAGGGCACCAGGGCCTGGCTGCAGCAGCTGAGACACAGCACTGCTCCTGCTGAGGAGCTGAACAGAACACAAACAGCTGCACACCACTCACACCCTCACAGACATGCATTACACTAAGCAGACGTGCAGTGTTATTCCTCTTAAAACTGAGGCCCCTTATTCAACTTACAGAATCATTTCATTTAAGATTTATAAAATGTAAAGGCTGTACAGGGTGCAAGGTAAAGCAGCACTGCAGAGAAGAATGGTTTCATCATAAACAGCCCTTTTTGCACTCTATTTTTCAAAGGCTTGACTGATTAAACCATAGCCATTGGTTGCTATTACACAGCAAAGCGTATGAGAGAGGACACAGCAGGACACTGCAGTGGAAAGGAAGGTGGCACCATTGATTCTTTACACCTCCTACAAATCAGAGCCAGGGAGTTCTGGCCATCTTGACCTGTAGGTGAAAAACAGATAATATCACGCTTCATGTCTTGTCCCAGATTCTCCTCAGGGACCAGAGTCTGAGCCGACACACAGTGTCAGGGGTTGGGTTTTTCTGAGTTCTGTGAGGTGTGCACGGCACTGTCACTCCGGTGCTGCCTGCTCCAGGGAAGGGATGCAGGCAGTGCTGCCACATTCCGTGTGCTGCTGCTGGGACACGGGACTGCCCACCACTTCTGCCAAAACACCAAACTCTTTTCACTTGTCCAAGTTAACTCAGCCCCACAGTGAGCCAAATATCTATTGTGAACTTTGCTAACCTTCAATTTGTTTATGTTCTCGGAACTTAGTACATAGGGACAAATTATATCCTCTATAAGAATTCTACAGATCCTTCATAGCTCTGCTTGGTGAATGCAGAGATCAAAGCCATCAATCTGGAAAGTATTTTCCTTATTTGGAGTTTTAGTATCAAATATGGAAAAAACCTCATTTAATTTTCCAGTAATTCCAAACTGAAAATAAACAGCTCATCAAGTCACTTATCTATCAATTAAAGATTATAGCATTTCTCAACTACTTCAACAGTAGAATAAACTAGTTGTAATTAGAAATAAATGTCACTCCTTAAAGTATCTTAACATCAAAAATGTTCCAAGTACCTTTTATTAGAGTTTCGAAACATTTTGCAAGACATTATCAATGCCGTTTCTGCAGACCAGACCCCTGAGGTGGGGTTCTTTTCAGGCCATGGCAGCACAGGGAGCAGATGCTCAGCCTCCCACTGCCATCATTTTATTGATTGTTTTTCTTACTCACAAAGACAGGGGAAGTTGGGTGGGAGACATGAGTCAGGTGAAGTGAGAGCATAGCATTATGCAGCAGCAGGGGAGCAACCCCAGACACCTCCACCCAAATTAAAATTTCCTAAACTTAAATATGACCTTAATACCATACCAGCACACTTTCACAAATGGTGCTTGAAACCTATACAAGCCATAAAATACAATAACTCAGTGCTTATAATCACCACATAGCCTGTTGTGGTTTGGCAGCCTCTCCCCCTCCAGTGACAAATATAAAACAGATGATGGTGGGTACAGAACTTTGGGGAAACATAATGCCTGACAGCAGAGCAACACTGCATGCAAAAGCATCCTATCACCTCCAACAAAATCAGCAAGCCAGAACTCTCACAAGACTCATACCAGCAATCATCACCACCATAATAAATAGAGGGTTTCATTTTACTTGTTTTAAAAGACTTATTTCATTTGGTGAATTATGGCTGTTCTTTCTAAAGTGGCTCCTAATCTGATTGCTCAGAGATTTATGTACAGTCACAAGGTTGGGAAATGATTACTGAGAATGTCTATTCTTTCTGAAAATTGAGATAGAGACTAAAATCAGATTTTATACTTCTCATTTAACAATCTATTATTAATAAGCTTTTTAATTGATGTCAGTGGAAATAATAACTTTGTATTCATAGTGCCAGACAAAATTTGGTTTCATTGCTTAACCATATTTGTCCTTCCCAGGATGACTTAGCAAAAGCATATTGATGCTGTGCTAATCATTAAAAAAAACCCCAGCCTTAAAACACAGCTCACTTTTATCCTGGAGTTTGTATCAGCACCAGCAGGTAGCACTGACCATTCCTGTCCGTGATAAACTGATGAAATCCAGCTGAGATGAAAACCGGCAGTGGTAATGACACACCACCACAACATCCCACCCCTAGTAACACAGGTGGAAATGAGAGATGTGTCCAAAGCTGGGCTACACCATGGAGTGTGCTGCCCCAGCCTGAACTCCACGTCCTCCACAGCAGCAGCAGCTCGGCAGAGCTCTCTTGCACTCCCACACGGGGTCAGACTGCCAAAGGCTGCTTTTCCCCACGACAGAATGTGAGGAGGGGTCTAAACTGTGTTTTACAGCTTGAAAATTCTGATCCGACTTCTGGTGACGCTATTAGCATCACAAAGGAGCTGAAATACTAAAGAGAGGTGGCCCTGGAGAAACTCGGAATCAAACTGAAACAGATGCCAACAGGAAAACTGTTTTCATTCCATTGTGCCTCTGTTTAAAAAGCTCAGATCATGATGATACTTGATACAATAACCTACCTTGACTGCAAGGATGTATTTGCATAAGCACAGACAACTGCAACAC
The DNA here is from genome assembly GCA_013401135.1 of Cettia cetti. Taxonomy (NCBI): domain Eukaryota; kingdom Metazoa; phylum Chordata; class Aves; order Passeriformes; family Sylviidae; genus Cettia; species Cettia cetti. The sequence continues at coordinate 22,567 of VZUI01054039.1, forward strand.
CTCACAAAGGAAGGAATTCACACACAGGGCACTGAACCCTTTGTGCTTTCTCCTGGACCAAGGATATCACAATCACAGTAGGAAATGTCCTATCAGACATCCTAGCAGGCTTTCTAACTGGGAGCTACCTGTGTATAACAAGTAAAAACAAACACTTACCAAAAAAAGGCCCCAGGAGAAAAAAGACAGCTTACAATAGTTAGAAAATTATGTCTTAGCCCTTGACATACCCGTGCAGGAATGTGGATCACGTATTATACTTCAAATAACATACTTGTGAGTGTTCTCATTAGACACTTAGGAATGAAATCTTTTTATACAGAATTTCCACTAAAACCTTACCATCACTGAGGTCTGGCAGAAAGTTCTACAGATGAATTATGGACTTTGAATAAAAATATTTTATTAAGCCATTTTAAAATCAATTCCCTGTCCCTTGACTCAAATGTTCCTAAACATTTTCCTCACCAAACTCCAAACCATTTCTGTTTCAACTAATCTTTCTTGATAATAGGTAATTAGAATTGACCACAGACTCAAGAATTAAAGGCAAAATATTTACACAAAGGCATTATTAATATACTCTTAACAAGCCTTTTGAACTGTGTCCAGAAGGACACAACACACTCTTCTTTTACTGCTAAGACTTGGTTAAATACTAACAGCAGATGTCTATAGTTCAAATCATTGCTAGCATTGCTAACAGGCAACACTTCACATTTGTGAATTGATTCTGCTCAGTTCATGTAGCTTTGGTGAGTTCTGGAAGGTCCTGCTTGCATTCCTAGATTTAACTGGCCCACACAATTTACATTACCTGCACGTTTTGCCATTTTCCCTTTCAGAGAGACTTCAACTTGCAGCACATGAATCAAACCTGAATACCTGAGGGCTCCCTGCTGTTAACCTTTTGCCATGTGGAGAATTGACACCTGATTCCTTCTCTGTTTTCTGTCTCCAGACAGTTCCTACAACAGTAGAGTAGCTCCCCTTCACTTCAGCAATGTTTAGCTTCCCAAACAGCCTGTTATGATGAACGTTAGCAAAGGCTGTGTGAGTCCAACAAATTCTGTCAATGTGCTGTTCTTTACCCTGGCAGACAGCACGGATTGGCTGTTGGGGTAGAGCTGCCCTGGAAAGAAAATATTTTCTGGGCTGGTGCTACCTGAAAGCACCTCAGACAGCAGTAGTTACCACCCCCCATTTACCACAGCTCCTTGAAATGACATTTAGGGGACTGGTAAACAACAGCTTTGTGCAGCAGTGGAAGCATCTGCTGCACCATCTCCCAGGAAATACACCTGGACTTCCCACCAGTGGTTTGGAATTTCTCCCTATGGCAAGTTCAGGTAGTTCCTGTAATGTTATCCCTAATTTAGTTGTTTTCTGATCTAACTATGCTTAGTGCTAGTTTATATCTTGCTTCTATTAGCCTAGACATGCTACAAAGCACTAAGGCTCTGCAGGGTGTAAAGCTCCAGCTGTTCTCTCCAGCCACACGCCCTGGATGAAATCATGTGGGGTTTATCACAAAGCTCTCATTCCCCAGGCAGAACGCACTCAGCAGCTCTTTCACTTTCCCTTCAGAAAGCAGTGAGATGAATATGAAAAATCGAGACTTATTATGCTAAAAACTATCATTCAGTAATGGGTGTAGAATTACATTTGATTAGGGTCTTATTGATGTACAATGCCAAAGTGTGTAAATTGCAAAAATTAAAATCTATTTGTTTGCGGTTGGCAAATGGAAGTGCATGTAATACTAGACACAAGCAGCATGCAAGTTTACAAGCACAGCAAATGTCCAGATAAAGGCAGAGTTACTTCAAGTAATTTCTGTTATTCTAACAATCCATGCATGACTTCCCCCAGAGTATACCAAAAGAGAAGAAAAATAACATTATGTAAAACATTTGGTTATAGAACATATATGAAATCTGCCACATTCTTTGTTTATCTTACTAAACCACCATCTTATTAAAATTAATACTGTCTCATCTGAGCTATTTTTCCCTAAAAAGACAAATGGGCTCTTTATCCCACAAATAAATACACCACAGATTAACACAGACTAAATAAACATATTCTTATCCACCCTACACATATAAACCCAGGAGCCACTGCTTATTAACCACAACAAGTAAATACCACTAAATGGTGTACCCAGGTATTTTCCTGGCACTACAATCGAAACAGAACTTCTTTGGAATACTGCTCCACATAAAAAGACACAGGCTGTGTGCTCAGTAGCTGGGCTACCAAATGCTGTGCTAAGCACCAGCACTGCTATTCCAGAGGCATTGGGGGACAAGGACTGGCAGCCACACTGACCCTCATGGGAACAAACTCTTCCCTAAATTATGAAGGGTCTGCTGTCATCCACTCATAGAATTCCACAAATGAGACACAGTATCATCCTGGTGGCATGAATAGCCCTCCTTCATTCCAGCAAGCTGAATGAGGTGATGGATGTTCTTGCAGTAAAATTTAGATGACTGCTTCATTAGGCTGGGGGGTTTTTTTTAAGATTCAAGTTTCCATTGGCAATTTCCCTTTAGGTGGCTAGAACAGGGGTTTAGAAGTTTAGCTCTGGTTTGAACATTGTTCATATCTGTTTTCCCCTCATAGTTCCATATAGTGTTCATTCTTAATGGACTTCATTATCTGCAGATGTATATTTAGAAAAGGCATACCCTTCCAGCATACAAAGCCATTACAACATACCTGTTGAGAGAAGCTTCAGAAAATTGCCTGATGTGCAAAGGCAGAAATACAGCAATTTTCACAGTAATAAAATGCAGGCCTTTATTTACAAAGAAATAGAGTAATATCTATCTTGCAGGTGCTATCAGGGCAGGGGTTATTTTTACTTTCTGTAATAAACTTAAGCAAACAAAATTTAAATGAAAAACTGTTTGCAACTAGGTTACCGAAATTTTAATGTAATATGGAATATTGTGAGTTCATTGCCTGCTATTATCAGATCAGGATCAGGTGTATTTGTGCTAAGGCTATCCTTACAGCCCTGTGGAAGGTTCAATATTCTTTCATTTCTGTAATAAATCAGCTGTTCTCTTCTTGCACATAAAATGTTACATACTTGTAAAACAGCATCTGGTGGAGAGAGAAAGGAGGGGATGTGATTGACACAGGAGTCCAAAATCTGCTGTTGCTCAAAATCCCATTTTATTATACAGCTTTAGGCATCCACTGCAAAAGCAAGACTAAATATTTGCTTGCATTATTCATTCCATGATACATTACTGACAGTAAGAGGTACCATTATTTTGGGAAGTGATTGGATGAGCTTCCAGAGCAAAGCAGCATGGAAAAACATTTTACCCTAATTGTTTGGGGCTTATCCTTCACTAGCCAGTGAAGCATTCTCTTTCCTCACAAGAAATACTGCAGTTCCCACTTGTCCTTGTATCACTTGCCTTGTATTTCTAAAGTGAAACCAGAACAGTACCAAAAAAATTATCAAATGCTGTCAGCAAACAGCATTCCTCACAAGGGCCATGGCCTTTTACGAGTTTCAGGGCAAGTCTTCAGCCTCAGCATCTGCAGCTAAGCTCAAAATCCATCACAAAAAAAAAATTAAAAATGTTAACTAATACTGACTCAATAACAGCTCTAAGTGCCAAGTGAAACTCATTGAGTCACCCACTCCCATAACTTAAATCCATAATAAAGCACAGACACTCATCAGTCTGCCTGCAAAATTAATCTGAGCATTGACACTTGCAAAACAAGCTGAGAACCTCCAGAGAAAGAGACACATGGGGAGACTTTATGTCTCCTTTTCCTCATCTGTCTACAGGCCCAAGGGTAAAAAATGCACTGGCCAAAGTCAAAGGTGGAGCTGTCTTTTCCAAAAGAGGCAGAAGACAAAAAACCCCTAATCAAACATGTATGTGTTTCTATACAAATGCTGAGAAGGTTAAAAAAGAGGTGGGTAGGGTACAGCACCTGCCTGTAAGTTTGTTTTGAATAATATCAAACACTTGGAGGAAAGAGATAATTATTGGTACTTTAGTATCTAGATAAAGGATTAAAAAAATGCAATAGCTCATGTCAGTACAGGAATCATGTTAAGAAATCGTATCACAAATATCTTGGAATCGTATCAGAGTTTGGTGAAATGTACCAACAAGTAAAATGGAATCTCTATGAAACTCTAAGTCCATGTTCAAATACAGGAAAAATACATTATTAAGGACAATCTAATCTTTTTCATTTGAGAAGAGCCACCCTGTTGTGCCCAGAGAAACTGGAATGATTGCTAGCACAGGAAAACAGCAGTAATGGTAGGGTTTAGTTATTTCAAACATGCTGTGTGACAAATCTGATCTGTGGATTGTACTTCAGGGAGGGACTTGATAGGGGACCCACTAAAAAACCACCCTGTGATACAGGCACAGCAGTGTCAGTGTTCCTCATCAAGAATATTACTACCAAAAAGGCAGAGAGACCATGTAAGAGAGACCATGATACAGTAAAATTCAGTATCTTTAAAGCAGACAAAAGCTTTTTTAAAAATCCACCTGACCTTAAAAAGGTGATGTAAGTAAATGTGAAAGCTTGTTAAAATAAACAAAATTTCAAATGTTAAGTATTGGTTAAGGTTATGTAAGCAAATCATAGTAGAAGGTGAGCATATACCACTCACCTCAAGGAACCTTGCTGAAAGGCTCACAGCAAAACAGCCATTGTGTGGAAAAGGCAGGGTAGGAGAAGGTATCAGCAACAACAGAATCAAAAAAGATCATGGCATATGTATGTAACAGAAAGGAACATAAACCATGCCAGGTTAGGTGTAAAAAACACACTAGGACAGGCCACAAAAGACTTGAAAGACAAAACTGTAGTATTACAATAATCTTTAACACACCTTCACCATTACATCAGGAGCAGGATGGCTGCCAAAATCTGTGGGATCAAGCTGGACTATCCACAGCATACACAGTGACTGTACAAAAAAACAGATGGATCTTTTTGCACATTTAGTACAGAAAATCACTGGGAGCTTTCCACAGATGAAAGGGTGATGCAGCTGAAAAGGTGACCAAAAATGAACTGACATTTTACTGCAGAATAAATTGAAATAGTAAACAGTAAGAACTCACTAGGAACAGCCATAATGCACCCAACAATTAAAAAACAATTCACAGATAAAATAATAACCTAATCACCCTAATATATATTCTAATACTTTGAAACCTCGCCAGCATCAAGAGAACAAAAGACAGCACAAGCAGCAGCTTTGTATTAGGCAGCCTTCCCCACAAGGACCAGCACAGATAACATCCATCTAATGTGCACTGCTTGGTAGCAGTAGTAACAAAGGACCAAAGCAATAGGCAAATGGACAAGAACTGTGTCAATTATACTGGACAAAGGGTTAGGGAGAGTTTTTAAAAGAAAATTTGTACCACACTAAGCTATTGAAACTTTATGTAGGAGTCAAATAACAGCTGGGTGAGCTTTACAACTAGTACTTAATTAAAAGATCTAGAAACCTATTAAAATTATATCCATGGAGAGACTGACTTGTAAAATGTAAAATCAATATTGGCACAAACAGAGAATAAAATCCAGCATTCTGGACTCTCAACCCCACCTGTCTCACCTGGGATTTTCAAAGGTTAACAGAACTGGGCACCAATGGATAATTCTTTAAATACTGGAATTGAACATCTTCTGATGTGGTTCTGTGACAAAATTAGCTCCAGCCATTCCACTAACAACTTCCTCCAGTCACTTTGCTATTTCAAGGTAAAATTGATTCCTGGAGTGGTGCTACTTTTATGCTTGAACACTGTAATTATAAAAGTCCAAGTTGCTATGTAAGTTTAAAAGAGACACGTTATTTTCCTTTTGCCATGGCTGTTTCCCTACCTTCAAAACCCCTCCAGCCCTGATTTCTGCCAGTCCCACAGGACAGACACCTCACACAAATACAGTTTGGAAGCCTCCAGCATGAAAGAAAGTCTCCAGACAGGGAAGATCTATGGCCTTTCCCTTTTCCTGGCAAAGGGAAGCCTGAATGTGAGCTGTACCCCCAGGGAATCCTGAAGCAGGAGCTCCCCAGAGGAGGAAGGAGAGAGGTGGGGGACACCGTGTTTAGAAGACCCCTTGGAAGCTCTGCTGCTGTTTCTCACTGCCCCTCTCCCTCCATAGCCAAGCTGCCTGTGCCCCACTCAGGAGGCAGCTCTTCTCCCTCTCCCCATCAACCCACACAAGGTCCAGGACCTCACAGGAAGCCTCTGGCTTTGTACAGCTGTAGGGGCTTGGAAAGTAGGAGTGAAGGAAAGAATAAAGGTGAAAGTGTGGGGAGAGAGCAGAGAGTTAGTGGAAAAGTAGGATAAATGACGAGGGGAATCCTAGCACTTCTGGAGACACAAGGGAGTTGGAAGAAGCAGATGACTGCAGCTGTGCAGGGTGAAATACTGCACTGAACACAGGCATGGTGGCTGTTCTCTGCTTCTGCCCTGCAGTAGCTTCTTCTTTGCAAGGAAACTGCCTTCCAAGATCAGGCACACAAGCCTCAGAGACTCACTAAAGCCCTGCAGTTTCATAAATCTAAACAAAAGTGTGCGGTGTGTCCTGCATACACTTCAAAGGAAAAAGAAATTACAAATTGATCTTTAAATCTGTGCTAAAACCCAAGAGCGTAGAAATCAAGTCCTACACTCACTCTTTCCACAGCCAACCCTTCACAGCCACCATCTCCACTTGAATCACTATTTCCCCGAACAGACCCTTAGGGGAAATGACACGAACTGATTTAGGCTCGTGTCAAAGCTCCACCCTCCATGGCTACAAGGCGTTCGATGTGCTCAGCCCTGCAGGAACGCCTCCTGCCCGTGGGTACCACTGAGCCCTGTGCTGCCCCCCACCCCGGCAGGACGGGCACGGACACCTCCACACTCCTCCTGCTCATCCCTGCCCGCTCCTCAGCCTTGAACCGCCCTGGGGCAGGGAATCCTCCGCTGCTGGGGGTGTTCGGGACGCTGCTGGCACGGCAGGCACTGAGTGCTTCTATCTCCTGCCCAGGAATGCTGGACAGCTCAGAATTAAACCTTCTGCTGCAAAGCTTTTGAATATTTTTCTATTGACTTCTACTGGGCAGTTTTTGAGCAGCTCTACTTACAAACTACCCCGGTGACTTCCAGAAGAAACATTAATTTGCTATGCTAGTACTCCTCTTATAACAGCAAGAGCAAAGAAAAAGCTTTAAAATGCAGAAGAGATCTGGATTTAGCAATTAAACCTTCATTTGTATTTCATTTAGCGGTATGAGAATTCTGCCAACATCTTCAGAAGGCTTTTAATATATCTGCATTAATGCACAGCCCATAAGCCAGCTGTGCTCTCATTTACTAAGTACTCTAGTGCAGCTCCAGTTGCTGTGTACCATCACTGCTATTCCAGAGGCATCTTTCATCTTTTTTACCTCTTCCAGAGGCAATTATAGTTGCTGTATCAGTTGGTGGATGGGGAAAACATTCCCGTGGTGTGACTGGATTCTCCAGTCAGCTTCAGGGAAATAAAACAGAAGCAGCTCCAAATTCCAGTTTCAGAAGAGCTGCAGTACATGACACTTGCTCCTAATCAGAAGCAGATGATCTTTCAAACACACATTCAGTGACCCAGCATTACTGTTCAGAGAAGAACGCGTAGAACAGGAAGCAATTTCTAAGTGAAAACAAGAGCCTTTCAAAACACAGGGATGACTGTAATCCATCTATTTTTTATGCTTTAGAAATTACTTGGAATGTAAAAAGGAATGATGCATCATTCCCTTTAAAGAAGAAAGGAATAATGACAGTTCTATTAGTCAGCTGCACAAAGGGCCCTATGTCCGGAGTCTTTGAGAAAGCCAAACCATTAAGTTTAAAAAAAAAAAAAAAATCTGAGGGAAAGTTTTGCCCAGAAAGATGCTTACGAGATCTATATTGCCTCATTATACAAATGTAAATTCAAGGATGCATAATATGAAGATTGGCTCCAAGTATGTGTTCCCTGTCAACAGTGCAATAGAAATCCATCCTGTTTGCAGAGATGCAGGAAACAAACCTGCAGTACAGGAGCTCTGCACACAGACACAATCTGCATATTCTTGTCATAATTAGGATTGCCTAAATCATGCAGATCTTCCAGAACAGCCTCATAAAATTGATTCTCTATTACCAACCCCTCATCTCTCAGCTTCCCATACATTTATGAGTGATAATGCTTTCCTGGCCTGAGTCACAAGCTTATCCTTTTAAAACATTTTACATCTGTATGCAAGCCAAACTGGCCATCTTCTTGGGCAGTCACAAAACTTGAGTCGTCCCACATCACTCACCCAGATAATACTAATATAATAACATCTTTTTTTCTCTCTTTTTTTCCTTTGGTTTTTTTTTTTTTGTGGGTTTTTTTTTTTTTTTTTTTTTTGGTGTTTGGAATTAAACATCTAGCCAGAGCAATTATTTTATTGATCATCAATACTGAAAACAATAATACAAATGAAAATTTTATTTATTTGGCATTAGAATCCACCCTCCCTCCCAACATTGCAAGATTAGCAATTACAGTACAAGAGCAAATTATTTGTTGCGAAGGATTTTCCACATCTAGAGTTAATCAGGGCTCATGTCTCCTTCAAATGTGTTATAAGTTTTTATAAAGAAGAAAAAGCTTCAGTGCCAGACCCTGATCCCCTCATTTAGATTGGCTAATGATAACCAGTGGTGTTTCCTTAAATTCCTATGAGCACTTGTGTCCACAGGAGCTAAGGACACCTTTGTCTGAGTCTGAAAACACAGAAGGCTGGGAAGAGAACAGAACAGGATGGAACAGAACAGAACAGAACAGAACAGAACAGAACAGAATAGAATAGAATAGAATAGAATAGAATAGAATAGAATAG